>QEPC01012163.1:361985-381452 GCA_003113815.1 Sphenodon punctatus | reverse complement strand
CCTCCTCTCCCTTCACTGGCTCCCCCTTCCTGAACGTACCCTGTTTAAACTCCTGGTTTTCACGTTCAAATTGCTCCACAACCAAGCTCCCCCTTACCTCTCGGACCTAATTTCCCTACGCACTCTTGCATGCGCTCTCCGCTCTTCCTTTGTCCCCTCCCTCGCTCTCCCTTGTTTCTCCTGCTCACCTAACCGCCTTCGACCTTTCTCCCTCGCTGCCCCCCATGCCTGGAACTCCCTCCCTGCCCGCATCCGCCTTACCTTCTCCCTCTGCTCCTTCAAATCCCTCCTCAAGACCCACCTTTTCCTTGCTGCCTTTCCCAACGCCTGCTAGTCTTTCCCTGTACACTTACTGTCGGCCCTCCTCTGCTGACTGCTGCTACCAACCTCTTTGTAACCAAGCCAAGCATACGCACCTGAGACTTCGCATCCGCTTGAATGTTTGTTTGTCTTCTCCTCTGTCTCTCCCACTGTCCCCTCTCTCTGTCTCCCCCCCCTTTGTCTTTTAGATTGTAAGCCACCGGCAGGGACCGCATCTAATTCTATGTTCTGTACAGCACCAGGTCACACGACTGGCGCTATATAAATGTTTATAATAATAATAATAATAAGAGCGAAGCCTACTGTGTGCTGACCAGATCCACAGTCTATTGAAGTAAATGAAAACTGGCTTAGCTCCAAAATGCCTGGGCAGCATATGATACATTGAAATATGGTATCAGTTGCAAAAGCTACACACTCCTCTCCCTTGAAGGGGTTGGTTTGCCATCTGGGCTGCATATGTGATGAATGGAAATGTATATGTGTGTGTCTATATATAATATATTATATATATATATTATATAAAAAAAACCACAGGAAAGCCAAGAGAGCACCTTATCACAAGCGCCTCCCCTCCTATTGCCACAAGCGCCTCCCTCCTGTATGGTAAGATTACCCTCTTCTCTTTGCCTTTGCTGTGTTGGAATTTTATTCCTGCCTCTGTTCTGAAATCTGCTTAGAAGGCGATCCTCTTTGTTCTAGTGGTCTTAAATAGGGTGACTGTATTTACACACCAGCACAATAAATAACAAGAGGTAGATGTTGGCCTAAGGTTTAGTGAGTGGTAGGGAGCAAACATTTCTGCCCTGGCAGGGGCATGAGCCAGGTTTTCAATCTAGCCACATCATCAGCTGGCAAACTTCAGTAGAGCCACATCAAATGAGAATATGATCCCTTGGTGTGTTTAGCCATTGTGGGCTGGATCCTGAAAGATGCTGATTGAGGTCAGTGTGACTGTGAATGCTCAGAAGACACAGTAACACTGGAAGATCAGAGTCAGTATAAATCTATTTTGGGAGATTGCTGTTGTATTGTTTTGGTAAAAGCGCATGGTTTGTGGAGAAGAACCCTTCCCCCCTTCCCTTGTGTTAACCTCTGGGAAAAGGTTGTGGTAGGAATGCCACCTCCAGGGTGCGGCTTGTTTCAAGGCCATCCTTATTGCTTCCTGCGTGGGTGTGCTTTGTGGCTTTTTTCTGAAAGCAAGTGTCATATGATGGGCCAGCATCTTCTGATCTCTGTGACTGTCTAATACCCACTTCCTTCCTGAACCTGATAAACAAAGAAACTATTTGTGGGTGAGTGTGTCTTTCAGATGCTTTAGTCAGTTGTCTTTCTAGTTTACTTTTTAGTCACTGTTTCATCTTAAGCAAGCAGCTGCTGTTTCTTTCGCCTCCTTACTTTGGTTCATATTGTAACTAATTATTGACTGATGAGAGGTTTGGGCTCACTTCTGGCTGCGAGGCTAGGCGAACCATAGCAATCCTCCTTGCAGACTCTAGTGCAGGACTCTTTTGGACCAGCACCATTATTGACAGGGACCCGAGTTGACTGCGTTGCTGCAATTTGCAGTGATTTTCGCAGAATCAGCCAATCCTCGCAGAATCAGCCAATCCTGACCATGACCCGAGGGTAAATAGGCCCCATGGAGATGAATTGTGGGTGGGTGGGGTCTGAAGGCCCTGTGTTTGCGTGAGGGAGGTGCTGAAATTCCAGAGGATTTTAGTTGTGTTTGATTAGCAAAGTTGTGATTCTATGTCAAACCTATTGCAAATTTGCTTCCCAGCATGCATAGTTATGCAAATCAAGTTAATTATGCAAATATTAATGCTTGCAGTGAATTTGCAGAATTTGGCTTCACTGGTTGCAGAATTTAAGATTTTTTGGTGCAGTCAGCTCGGGTCCCTGATTATGGAACAACACTTGAACTTGGCCTGCCACCACAAATGTTCTTGCAGCATCCTCCTAAAATAAATTTTATAAACTGTTTTGGGAAGCTGGAGCGCAGCCATCTTAGATCGTTGACTGCCCCATGCACAAGTTTTAAGGTAACACAAAGCCCTCAACCACCACGCAAAGCCCCTCCACTTTTTTTTTAGCTTCTTCATTATTATGACATTGTTACAGCAACAAACAGGCTATTCTGTGTGCAGCCCTGCCCTTTACTGGAGAGAGAGAGAGAGAGAGAGAGCAAAGCTTTCAAATGTCTTCTGTCCTGGACCCTGCATTGCTAGGTGCTAAACAGGAGTTTCCTTTGGCTTAAGTAGTGGGGAAGAGGGAGGGAGGGGATCTGCAGGAGGATCTGAGCTCTGTTCCTGTTGTTGCTCTAAAGTGTTGCATGGCTTCAGTGAGACATTCACAAAAATTCTAAGTGGCCACAGGCTTGTTCCAATTTTAATTGCTTGGGCAAGACTTGTTTGGGTTCCAGGTCATTTTTAGAGGAGTGCCACGTCTAAATTGATCGAAGTCTTTAATTGGTGTCTTTTTAAAAAAACAAAACATCATGTGCAAGCGTTATAAGGTGCGTCTTCGCACGTCTAAACCCTGCCCGTGCTCTTTCACAGGTGTGTGGTTTTTAGACACGAGCACATAGTGCTCATCTAAAAATGGCCTAAGATGGGAGTCTAGTGTGGCTGTGGGTGCAGAGCGTCTTCTCCTGGTCACAGAACAGCTCCCAAATGGGGGGTCCTCGGCAAACACAGCATGTTAGAGATTGTCATCTCTATTTGTACTTGTTTATTTGGAACAACCATTCTGCTTCAAAAATGGGGATGAAATGAAGAGGGGATAAGGCTTTACCCTGATTGAGTAAGCTATTGCTATTTCAGTCTCACATCTTTACTCTTTCAAAATCACTAGCAAAATTTGCTATCCCTCTTCTTGCCAGTTCTGCAAATTGCCTTTCCCGAGTGACTACTCTGATTCGTCTTCAGTATTGAATCCCTTCCCTATGGAGGGAGGAGAAGGAGCAATGCTGCTGCTTCTGCTGCCCTGAGGTACAATAAAGAGCTGGAGAGAGTTATTTCATTCAGTCCAAGAAGGCCCTCTAATCACACAGAGGATGTGTTGTGCTGAAGTGAAAGGCGGCTTTCAGAGAGCGTGTCATCTGCCCCCGTTTGGCCTTGCTGTGGGACTAGAATCAAAATACCATCTTGGACTCTGCTGCACAATTAATCTGAGCCACTTTAGCCAACTCCCTCTTGGCTGTCCCTTTCCCACAGGTTTAACCTTTCCCAAAGGAGATGGCTGAAGTTCCCCACCCCCTCCAAACAATGTGGCCTGATTATAATCTGAAAAGTATCAAGTGACTTCTGTATTTCTTGCAAGGTTTGAACAAGGGGAGTTAGAATAAAGTCATGAATATCTGTGCATTAACATTGAATAAAACCTTGGGTGTTTTTACTGGAACGCGGGGGTGTTCAACCCCAGAGCAAGTTCGAGGGTGGACCCTCGCGTCTTCCCACTTGTAGCTGCACCTGGTTCTGTTTTAAACTGATCTGGTGGTTGCCATGGCCCATGGTCCTCTCCCACACCATAGAGTTGTTGGTGTTGCCAGGGCAATGCCTGGCTGAAAGTGCGGCTGCAGAGGCTGTCCACTGAGTAGATGGACAGCAACCCCGCCACCGGCCAGTACCCCGGAGTTGGGTTGCCTGCTCTGTTGACTGTGTTAGGGATGTTTCGGAGCACCGCTGGAGCAACCCTGGAGCAGGAACAACCTGTCCTGCCTCTGTTCCACCTGCACATCTGGCAGGCCGCCTTTAAACAGATGACCTGCCTGGGGGATGACATGGGGCTGAGGTAGGGCAGTTGTCTGTGTAAAGACACCATTATGTTAAGCATTATCTTCACTGTTGACCACAGTTGCTCTGAGCATCTGCACCCACCTAGTTAGTTGCCTCTAGTTATCTGGATAGTGAAATCTATTATGGGTGATCTAAATCTACCAGCAGGAACTTATTGCAAGTTCCTTCTCCATTTAACCCCTTCTACCTTCTGTCAGAGCCTCTGGCTTGTTTCTCTACATTCTCATCTAATCAGAATGTAGGCTTTCTACGGAGGCTTTCTCCTCCATAACATTGCTAAGATTCGCTCTTTTCTCTCTGTCTCCTCTGCCAAAACCTTTGTTCACGACGTGGTCATCTCTCACC
Source organism: Sphenodon punctatus (assembly GCA_003113815.1). Classification (NCBI taxonomy): domain Eukaryota; kingdom Metazoa; phylum Chordata; class Lepidosauria; order Sphenodontia; family Sphenodontidae; genus Sphenodon; species Sphenodon punctatus. The sequence goes on along the minus strand of QEPC01012163.1, from coordinate 376,986 downwards.
TTGATTACTGTAACCACCTTCTCACTCACCTCCCCAGCTCTCACCTGTCTCCCCTTATCTCCGTCCAAAACTCTGCTGCCAGGGTCATCCACCTCGCCCGTTGGCTTGACCACATGCAGCCCCTCCTCTCCTCTCTTCACTGACTCCCCCTTCCTGAATGAATCCTGTACAAGCTCCTAGTCTTCACATATAAAGCTCTTCACAACCTTGCTGCCTCCTACCTCTCTGCCCTAGTTTCCCTCCGTACTCCAGTCTATGAACTCTGCTCCTCCTCTGTCCCCTCTCTTGCCCTCCCACGCCTCCCCTGCTCCCCTAACTGCCTTCGTCCCTTCTCACTTGCTGCCCCCCAGGCCTGGAACTCCCTGCCCACATCCGCCTCACCCCCTTCATACCTTAAAATCCCTCCTCAAGACCCACCTCTTCCGCTCTGCCCTCCCCGACTCCTCACTGCCCTCACCTAACTCCTGCTGATACCCTCCATTAAGTACAATCTGTTACCTGAGGTCTGTGTACTCATATCCTCACCACACGGACCAGCCAGCCATCATTCCCGATGTAACCAAGTCAAGCACGTGCACCTGGGACCTCACATTGTCGTGAATGTCACACTCCTTGTCTTTCCCTCTGTTCCCCTTCCTTTGTCCTCCCCCATCCCTCTCAGATTGTAAGCCCTAGGGCAGGGATCATGTCTTTTCCATTACTTTGTAAAGCGCCAGGTACACTGCTGGCGCTATATAAATGCTTGCTAATAATAATAATAATAATAATTACTATAATATAATACATTACCGAAAGGAGTGTTGTGTTTTCTTTAAAAATATGATGGGGCCGATCCCATGCCCCATGGGTTCTGTGTGCACCCCTGTGTGCACAGTTTCCGTGCAGTACAGTGTGCCGACAATGGAGGTGCGTGCAGTTCCTGTGGGCCATGGGATCAGTCCCAGTCCCACTGTGATTCTCTTATTGTAAAACTCTAGCTAGGACAAGGCAACCTCAGTTTAGTGGTAGTTTTACATCCATGTAGCTGCATAGTTCCATTCTCTCAGGTGAGGTGGGATTGGTGAGCAGCATTGGGTGCTGAGCTCTTCTGAAAATGTGGCCTCATTTGGCGTGCTGAGCACTAGAAACTTGGACCAATTTTGACTCCTTTTGTCCTGTAAAAGGTATAGTAGTAGGCAGAAGAGGCCCTTTACCCCTGGAGGCTTACCTCTGAATGAAATCTGTCTTTATTATTATTATTATTATTATTAACAAACATTTATATAGCGCCAGCAGTGTACCTGGCACTTTACAAAGTAATAAAATAGACACGGTCCCTGCCCCTAGGGCTTACAATCTGAGAGACAGGAGCTGGGGGAGAGACTTAGGAAGGGGAACAGAGGGAGAGACAAGGGGTCTAACATTCATGAAGATGCGAGGTCTCAAGTGCACGTACTTGGCTTGGTTACGATGAGAATGACAGCAGGCAGGTCCATGTTGCAAGGATAAGGGTAAACCGATCGTAGGTATAGGAATAGTGGCTCAGCAGGATAAGGAGTCAGACAGAGCAGAGCGAAAGAGGTGCGTTTTAAGGAGAGATTTGAAGGTATGAAGGGAGGGGGCAAGGCGGATGTGGACAGGGAGGAAGTTCCAGGCATGGAACAGGCATGGAGTATTTCTTTGTCAATACTCCTCTATGCTACACACTATTACAGAGGGAAAGAGAATGTAAAGAAAGGATGGGGAACCCTCTCCTCCTGCCCTCAACCCCATAGGCAACTTGGAAAATCAGTACAAACTTAACCAGCTCGATAGAAGTTGAGGGTGAGGCTAGTGGGCCGGGTTTGTGCGTACAGTTCAGGAACATAAGTACTGAGTCAGAGACCAATGGTTCAGTGAGCCCAGCACCTGTCTCCAACAGTGGCCAATCTCGGTTGCTTTGAAGAAGGTCACCATGGGGTGATCCATTCCCTGTTGTTCACTCCCAGCTCCCGACACTAGGAGGTTACATTTCCCAAACCTACCTGGTTAATAGCTGCTAATGGACCTATCCTTCAGAAACTTGTTCAACCCTTTCTTAAACCCAGCTATACTACTGGCCTTGACCGCACCATCTGGCAACAAATTCCACAACTTAATTGTGTGTTGAGTGAAAAAATACTTTATTTGTTTTAAATCTGCTAAACATTAGTTTCACGGAGTGTCCCCTAGATCTAATACTATTTGACAGGGCAAATAAACATTCCTGATTAACTATTTCCACAATACTCATGATTTTATACACTTCTATCATATCCATTCTGTCGTCTCTTCTCCAAGCTGAAGAGCCCCAACCTATCCAGCCTCTCTTCATAGGGGAGCCGTTCCATACGCCTTATCATTTTTCTTCTTTGCTATACATTCTCTGTACCTTTTCTATTTCTACTATATCTTTTTTCGAGAGGTGATGACCAGAACTGCACACAATATTATTTATTTATTTAATTTATCAATTTGTATCTTGCCCCCCTGAAAAAGCAGCAATATTAAAAAAATTAAGAAAATACAAAAACAGTCTATATATAATACATAAAAACATTAAAACCACACATTAATATAAAACATGGGGGGGGGGGGTCATAAAAACACCAACAATAAATACCCCACCACCGTAACCAACAATCCCACACCCTTCATTCCTCTACCTCACCAAACGCCTGGCGGAATAGCCAGGGCTTGTCTTGTCTATGAAAGGAAGAAAGGTCTGGGGCCAACTGGGCTGCTGCCGGGAAGGAGTTTCACAGTCTAGGTGCGGCCACCGAGAATGCCCTGTTATCGCCCCCGAGATACCTGGGGGACTTCAAAGTGCAGTCGCACTATAAATTTATATGTAGAAGCTTTATGATCTTTTCAGTTTTATTCTCTATCCCTTTACAAATAATTCCTAACGTTCAGTTTTTGATGGCTGCCGCACATTGAGCTGAGGATATCAATGTATTGTCCACAGTGACTGCATGGTCCCTTTCCTGAGTGGTATCTCCTAATTTGTAAGCCACCCCGAGCTGCCTGTGGCAGGAGGGGTGGGGTAACCAATGTTTAAAATAAAACTAAAATAAATAAAATAATTTGGATCCCAGCATTGTGTACATATAGTTTGGTTTGTTTTTCCCTACGTGCATCACTTTGTACTTGTCCACATTAAATTTAATCTGCCATTTATTTATTTATTTATTGCATTTTTACCCCACCTCGGAGCAGCTTACAACATTAAAAATATTAAATACAATAAAACACACTCCCAGCCACCCACCCCAGTCATTTAGATGCCCAGTCACCCAGTCTTGTAAAATCCCCCTGCAATTTTTACAAGGGGAGGAACCATATCATGGATCTGTCACACAGAGTCATCTCCTATCAAGTGCCCGTCCTCATGTCTGCCACTTTTCCGTGAGCATGCTCCTTCAGTGCATTAAAGTAGAAATTGGATCCATGGGCCAGATCCAGGAACTGGAAAGGGATCAAATAAAACCCAGCTGCAGGCTGTAATTGACCCACAGGTCCAGGGGTTCCCACCTCCAAAAAACTTGACTTCTGAGGCAATCCAGTTGAAACATAGGTCCTTTCTTACTTCAACCAGGAAAATGGTGTTATCCTTTTTATTTATTTATTTATTTATTTATAAAACTTATTACCCCATCCCTCCTACCAAAGGTAGCCTGGGGCGACTTACAATATAAAACCTAAAATATATAAAATAAATAATAAAATAACAACACAAAGGGGCAAAAACAAGAGGCTAAACACAGCCTCCCCACAGTGGGGAGAGGGATGTCCAAAAAACAACCAGTAAAATACATTTAACCCTCCCCTCGCCCATCTCCCTCACCAAAAGCCTGGTGGAACAGCCAGGTCTTACATTGACGTCTGAAGGAAGAAAGATCCGGGGCCACCAGGGCCTCTGCCAGGAGGGAGTGCCACAGTCTCGGGGCAGCCACTGGGAACGCCCTCTCCATAGTAGCCCTTGGGATTCCCGGGGGACCTCAAGAAGGGCGCTCCTGGCTGACCTCAGGGGCCGATCAAGGGAACAGGGAGTGAGGCGATCCTGCAGATAGATTGGTCCCGAGCCATAGAGGGCTTTATAGGTAAGAACCAGCACCTTGATTTGGGCCCAGAAGACTATAGGCAGCCAGTGTAGAGAACAGAGTACTGGTGTAATGTGCTTCCGGCGACCCGTCCCCGTAAGGAGGTGAGCCGCCGCATTCTGCACCAGCTGCAGTCTCTGGACCATCACCATGGCCAGCCCCACGTAGAGTGCATTACAGTAGTCCAGTGTCCAGGTAATGCAAGCTGGATGATAGTGGCCAGGTTGGAGACTGAGACATATGACCGAAGCCAATGCACCAGATGTAATCGGCGGAAAGTGCTCCTCACTACAGCCCCAACCTGGACATCTAGGCGGAGCTGTGAGTCAAAGAGCACTCCAGTCTCTGGGGAACCAGTGTGGGATGAACCCTGTAAATGACAGGGGCCACCACACCCACCACCTTTCCAACTAGCATCACCTCCGTCTTGTTGGGATTTGGCTTGAGTCTACTCACCCTCATCCAGTCCCACAGTCGCCAGACATCTTGTAAGCACTGAGACTGTGGTGCCTGGTTTTGATGAAAAGGAGAGATAGGATTGGGTGTCATCAGCATATTGAAGACACAAAACTTCAGAGCTCTGTATGACCTCACCCAACGGCTGCATATACATGTTGAACAAGAGGGAACCCTGTGGGACTCCACACGAGAGGTCCCGAGGAGATGAAAAATGTTCCCCAAGCACCACTCACTGAGTTCTTCTGGCCAGGAATGAGCAGAACCATTTAAGAACATCTCCGCCCACCCTGGCTTGGTCCTGCAGGCAAGTCACCAGTAGGGATGTGCGAAACGAACTGGGTTCGGATATTCGGTCATTCAGTTCGGGAACCGAGTTTGGGTTTGCTCATTTGGTTCAGCGGAGTACGGTCCCGCCAAACGTTAGGTGGAGTTCAGTCCCACCGCGAGGCTTGGGGCACCCCAGGGGTGCCCGTGGTGGCATGGCAAGCCATCAGAGACCCAGGAGCAGCAGCAGGAAGACCTGGAAGGCTTGGTGCTTGGCACCCTGGGCATTGCCCAAGCATTGCAGGCTGGCAGGCCTCCAGTTCTGCTCGCTCTATGCTGGCTGGGTTCTCCATTTCTAGTTGCCATCACAGCAGGCGTTGGCTGGCTGGCCACGTGAATCACCACCGGGCAAGGCTACTTGACCAATTTGCAGAAGAGTTGGTTGAGATCTGGCAAGTAGGATGCAATGCCAGGCCCTGTATGGGTGCCGTGCCAGCCACCAAGCCCTGGCCGGGCCTCTTCCCTACCTGTAACTTAGGCCCCATAACCCTGAGAGTGGCAACTTCTGGATGAAGTGGAATGACAGCTCCCACATGGAGGGTCCTTATTCGCTTACAGCATGGCCCAGTGACAGCCAGCTCTGCTCCTGTTGGACACAGACAGCTATTTGGACTTAGAGAAGGTATCCAGCATCATCACTGAGGCAGGTGAGGTGCTTGCTTGCAGACTGGCTGGCATGGGTGGAGCAGCAGCATGGGCCCAGCCAGGGCTTGGTGGCTGGCAGCACCCCCACTCGGCCGGGTGTTGCAGACTTGGCTCGTACTCAACAGAACTCAAGAAGCTCTACTGCCAATTGGTCAAGCCTTGCCCAGGGTGAATCACGTGGACACCCAGTAGCAGACATTGGATTGCCCGGTCTCAGAACCTGTGGCACAGCAGAGGCGACATTGGCAGCAGCAGCAGACGTTGGATTGCCAGGGCACAGTTCCCAGGGCACAGCAGACAACAGCAGCAGGATTTGCCTGTGCGGAGCAACCATGGATGGTAGGAGCCAGGATGGTAGGATTTGCCAGGGAAGAGCTTCCATACAGCAGCAGACGGCAGCAGCAGGATTGTGTGGGCACATTTGGATTGGCCAGGGCAGAGCACCCACAGACCAGCAGACAGCAGCAGCGGGATTACCAGGCCAGTGGGGCACATCACCCAAGGTTGCCAGGGCAGGTAGACAGGCACCTTGGCATGAGAGGCAGGCAGGCTGGGGCAGGGCTTCAGCTTTGCCCACAGGACGGGCAGACAGGCAGCGTGGCATGAGCAGAAGGCAGGCAGGCTGGGGCAGGCTTTGAGCTTTGCCCACAGGGTGGGCAGACGTGCAGAAGGCAGGCAGACTGAGCAGCAGGTTGCTACCTCGTAAATAAAGGTTCTTCATGCTGGCTCTCATCATTCTCGTTTTGTCACCCTGCATTCCATCCCTGCACGCACTTGTCTTATATCTCTAAAAAGGGTTACGTGGAACTGTCACTCTGAAAGGGAGAGTGCTTCATAGCCTAGAGAGAATCTCGAGGCCATCAGGACAGGCATGCCATGGTGGTGGGCAGCTGTTTTGGGTACGAGCATCAGGTTGCTACCTTGTAAATAAAGGTTCTTCATGCTGGGTCTCATCATTCTCATGTCAGGGTGATGGTGGGTCCTGGTGCAGGCCGACTGAGCTTTGAGCTTTGTCCTGGCAGGGCACTCAGATATGCGGGCAAAGACTGTGCAATGTCGTTTTTGATATTGATACTGATACCAATTTCAAAGATTTTATTTTTGTTATCAGGATCGGTATCGATATCATTTGGTCCCATGTTCGCGCCCATAGCTGGAAACCAGAGATGGTATTGCGAGTGTGTGTGTGTTTGCATGTGAGGCTGTGTGTGTGGTTTTGTTTGGTTGAGGTGGTTTGTTTGGTTTGGCTGTGTATGTGGTTTGGTTGAGGTTGTTTGGTTTGTTTGGTTCGGTGAAATGGAGGGTGACAGAAAAACAAAAATGAAGCTGAGGAAGGTGGAGGTGGAGGAGGAAGACCAGCCTGGACCATTTGGTGAGGTGGTGGTGGTTGTCTACTCGCCAGAGAAGGAAGAGGGCAGAGGAGGTGCCACTGCTGCCAGGTTTGTAAAAATTATTTTTGTTTATTGTTCCATATAACTTTGAGGACAAGAAGAATACTATTCTTTAGAGCAAACTCACTGGCATGTGGGTGGTGGGCAGTCAGGCACAAACAGTGGGCATCAGCGGGTGGCAGCAGATGGTCAGGATTTGCACGTGTCTTATGTATGGGTCTGCCACAGAGAGGGAGGGTGGGGGGGCTCTTCTAGCAGCCAGGCACGAGCCACAGCACCCACCCAGACACATGCTAGCCAGGGTCCCTAATTGCCATCCCAACACCCAAAGAAGGGCAGGATTTGCACGTGTCTTATTTATGGGTCTGCCAGAGAGAGAGAGAGAGAGAGAGAGAGAGAGAGAGAGAGAGAGAGAGAGTGTGTGTGTGTGTGCGGGGGGATGGGGGGGGGGGCTCTTCCAGCAACCAGGCACGAGCTGCAGCACCCACCCAGCAGACACGTGCCAGCCAGGGTCTCTAATTGCCATCCCTAGCATCCCAAGAAGGGAAGGATTTGCATGTGCCTTATTTATGGGTCTGCCAGAGAGAGAGGGAGGCTCTTTCAGCAGCAGGAGCAGCAGCCAGAGTCTCAACATGCAGACACTACAGCATCACAGGTGGTGGTGGTGTATGTGGGAGAAAGGGAAAGAGGCGAGTAGGCAGCACTGCAGCAGCAGCACCATTGATCCACTTGGTGTAGGAGAATGGGTATTGATTTGCTATTGGAAGGACTAGAGGCATCACCATGCATGATATTATGTATGTGTCCCTGTTTCAGAGAGGGTGATGATGAGGATGCCGCTGGTGCCGCCAGAACCTCATCATGGCGGCGGTCGCAGCCACAGGAGCCACCCGAAACCAGGCCCATGAGGTCTGCGGTGTGGAAATATTTCTACACCCCAAAGGGCGATAGCTCTCTGTGAACGGAATGACGGCCCCAGAACCCTGACGGTGGGTCCTGGGGCTGGAGTGGCAACTTCTAGATGATGTGGATGGACAGCCCTGCCTGGAACGTAGGCCCCAGAAGCCTGACTGTGGGTCCTGGGGCTGGAGTGGCATTGGTGGAGCAGCGGCAGAGACCTGACCAGCGCTTTGTGGCTGGCACCCCTGCTTGGCCAGGCGTTGCAGGCTGGGAGGCATTGGTGGAGCAGTGGCAGACAACTTGAAGTCTTCAAGGCCCTCCTGGATAATGGAAGATACATCACGTACCTGGACGAAGAGCTGGCTGAGTTTGTCCTGCAGTGAATGGATGTTGGATCATCTTCCAAGTTCCTTCTGGTTCTAGTCAACTTGGTGACGTTCAACAGGTGCTACATGGATGATTGTGTTGTGGAAATGGCCCATATGATCTGTAGGGATTTGCGAACAGTCGGTCCTAAATAGGCAAGCACCATTCCTAAGGGACGGGCGATCACCGATGGCCTCAGTTGCCCACAGTGATTGAAAGGGAATCGGGTACAGGATCTCCCATCCCACCCCATTGTAATGTTCACCCAGCCCCCGCCCACCGGTGCACTCATCCGAGCTATGGCGGTCTACAAGATTGAGGAGCAAATGGCTGACGTGAAATACCACCACCACCAGCAGCAGACATTGGATTGCCAGGGCACAGGACTCATGGCGCAGCAGCAGCAGACATTGGATTGCCTGGCAGCAGAACCCTTGGCACAGACAGGATAGGTGGCATTGGCAGCAGCAGCAGACATTAGATTGCCCGGCAGCAGAACCCTTGGCACAGACAGCATAGACGGCATTGGCAGCGGCAGCAAAACCTGTGGCACAGACAGCATAGGTGGTATTGGCAGCAGCAGCAGCAGACATTGGGTTGCTGGGGCAGAACCCATGGCACAGACAGCATAGGTGGCATTGGCAGCAGCAGCAGACATTGGGTTGCTGGTGCAGAACCCGTGGCACAGACAGCATAGGCGGCATTGGCAGCAGCAGACATTGGGTTGCTGGGGCAGAACCCGTGGCACAGACAGCATAGGCGGCATTGGCAGCGGCAGCAAACATTGGGTTTCTGGGGCAGAACCTGTGGCACAGACAGCATAGGTGGCATTGGCAGCAGCAGCAGACATTGGGTTTCTGGGGCAGAACCCGTGGCACAGACACCATAGGCGGCATTGGCAGCAGCAGCAGACATTGGATTGCAGAAGGCAGGCAGACTGAGGCAGGCTTTGATCTAGACCATCTGGGCGTGCAGGCAGGCAGAGTGGCATGAGAAGGAGGCAAACTGAGGCAGGGTTCGAGCTTTGCAACCTGGACGGGCATACAGGCAGCGTGGCATGAGCAGAAGGCAGGCAGACTGAGGCAGGCTTTGATCTAGACCTCCTGGGTGGGCGGGCGGGCAGGCAGTGTGGCATGAGAGGCAGTAGGGAAGGCAGGCTGGGACCTTGGCAGGGCACTCAGATAGGCTGGCGAAGACTGTGCAGCGTGGGCGAGAAAGCCAGTCAGATAGGTGGGTCGAGATCGTCTAGATAGAGGCCGGCTGGCAGGCTTACAGTTTTCCAGTGCCACCCTGGGTCATGAGGTCAGTCAGATAAGCTGGCCGAGGCTGTCTAGTATGAGAGAGAGAGAGAGGCAGGGCGGGCACCAGACATTGGGAGGGAGGGACAACACCTCAGCACAGCAGTAGCAGCCGAGATTGAGGAGGAGCCGCGTCCCAAGACTGCCCATGGCATGGGATGGCGTGTGCCACTCCACCATCACTCCGTGTCCAGGGGCAGCTCGGGAAATCCCAGCAGTGGAAGGTTCACCTTGATGAGCAGGAACTGCTCCACCAATTTGGCCCCCAGTCTCAGGTGGAGAGCTAATGTCCCCCGCCATGGAGAACACCCGCTCGTTGGGGACACTGGTCGGTGAGCAGGACAAAAGACCCTTGGCCACTTTGGACAGGGCCGGCCACATGTTGGTCTTGCTGGCCCAGTAGGCCAAGGAATCACTGCTGGGATCGATGCAGGACTTCTCCTCCAGGTGGGTCTCCACTGCTGCTGAGGCGCCGTTGTACTCCCTTGCGTAACTCTGCCTGGGCACCACCTCCACCACTGCCCTCAGCCACGCTTCTTGACCTATTGTGCGTGGCCCCATGCTCCACAGAGTGGCTGCTGGTGCTGGGAATAGGGGTGCTGCTGCTGCTCATCCTGCTGCTGGTGCTGCTACCGCTAGGGCTGGGGGCAGGGATAGACCCTGCTGGCTGAAAGGGGTGGCTGCTCCCACCATCCCCAGGGGCGTCCTGCTGCTGCAGCACACTCTCCATAGCCCGCTCTGCCTGCCGGACCATCTCCACCAGCTCACCCTTCCAGTATCCGTAGAGCACCGTCTTGCATGCCATGCTGCCCTTGACCCTGGGGTCCAACATGGTTGCCAGAACGTATTCTGTCTTCCCCAGGAGCTCATCAAAATGTGCCTTCAGCCCTGCCTTCAGCTTCTGCACCGGGTGAACTGCCTCATCTGCCAGTTTCCTGCCCTGAGGGTCACAATCCCACCCCTCGAGAATCTCCTCCAGCCTACTCAGGAAACTCTGCACCAGAGGGGTCACCTGGCTGAGGGTGGCTGTGAATGAGCTCACGGTCTCCATAATGGCCAGGAACGGTCTCAGCACAAAGACCGTGTGCGCCAGTATCTCCCATTCCGCCCCATTGTACCCTGGAGGTGCCGCGCTGTCCATGACCAGTTGCACCTGATGCAAGGTGGTTTTCTGCTCGAGAAGCCGCTNTCTTCCAAGTTCCTTCTGGTTCTAGTCAACTTGGTGACGTTCAACAGGTGCTACATGGATGATTGTGTTGTGGAAATGGCCCATATGATCTGTAGGGATTTGCGAACAGTCGGTCCTAAATAGGCAAGCACCATTCCTAAGGGACGGGCGATCACCGATGGCCTCAGTTGCCCACAGTGATTGAAAGGGAATCGGGTACAGGATCTCCCATCCCACCCCATTGTAATGTTCACCCAGCCCCCGCCCACCGGTGCACTCATCCGAGCTATGGCGGTCTACAAGATTGAGGAGCAAATGGCTGACGTGAAATACCACCACCACCAGCAGCAGACATTGGATTGCCAGGGCACAGGACTCATGGCGCAGCAGCAGCAGACATTGGATTGCCTGGCAGCAGAACCCTTGGCACAGACAGGATAGGTGGCATTGGCAGCAGCAGCAGACATTAGATTGCCCGGCAGCAGAACCCTTGGCACAGACAGCATAGACGGCATTGGCAGCGGCAGCAAAACCTGTGGCACAGACAGCATAGGTGGTATTGGCAGCAGCAGCAGCAGACATTGGGTTGCTGGGGCAGAACCCATGGCACAGACAGCATAGGTGGCATTGGCAGCAGCAGCAGACATTGGGTTGCTGGTGCAGAACCCGTGGCACAGACAGCATAGGCGGCATTGGCAGCAGCAGACATTGGGTTGCTGGGGCAGAACCCGTGGCACAGACAGCATAGGCGGCATTGGCAGCGGCAGCAAACATTGGGTTTCTGGGGCAGAACCTGTGGCACAGACAGCATAGGTGGCATTGGCAGCAGCAGCAGACATTGGGTTTCTGGGGCAGAACCCGTGGCACAGACACCATAGGCGGCATTGGCAGCAGCAGCAGACATTGGATTGCAGAAGGCAGGCAGACTGAGGCAGGCTTTGATCTAGACCATCTGGGCGTGCAGGCAGGCAGAGTGGCATGAGAAGGAGGCAAACTGAGGCAGGGTTCGAGCTTTGCAACCTGGACGGGCATACAGGCAGCGTGGCATGAGCAGAAGGCAGGCAGACTGAGGCAGGCTTTGATCTAGACCTCCTGGGTGGGCGGGCGGGCAGGCAGTGTGGCATGAGAGGCAGTAGGGAAGGCAGGCTGGGACCTTGGCAGGGCACTCAGATAGGCTGGCGAAGACTGTGCAGCGTGGGCGAGAAAGCCAGTCAGATAGGTGGGTCGAGATCGTCTAGATAGAGGCCGGCTGGCAGGCTTACAGTTTTCCAGTGCCACCCTGGGTCATGAGGTCAGTCAGATAAGCTGGCCGAGGCTGTCTAGTATGAGAGAGAGAGAGAGGCAGGGCGGGCACCAGACATTGGGAGGGAGGGACAACACCTCAGCACAGCAGTAGCAGCCGAGATTGAGGAGGAGCCGCGTCCCAAGACTGCCCATGGCATGGGATGGCGTGTGCCACTCCACCATCACTCCGTGTCCAGGGGCAGCTCGGGAAATCCCAGCAGTGGAAGGTTCACCTTGATGAGCAGGAACTGCTCCACCAATTTGGCCCCCAGTCTCAGGTGGAGAGCTAATGTCCCCCGTCATGGAGAACACCCGCTCGTTGGGGACACTGGTCGGTGAGCAGGACAAAAGACCCTTGGCCACTTTGGACAGGGCCGGCCACATGTTGGTCTTGCTGGCCCAGTAGGCCAAGGAATCACTGCTGGGATCGATGCAGGACTTCTCCTCCAGGTGGGTCTCCACTGCTGCTGAGGCGCCGTTGTACTCCCTTGCGTAACTCTGCCTGGGCACCACCTCCACCACTGCCCTCAGCCACGCTTCTTGACCTATTGTGCGTGGCCCCATGCTCCACAGAGTGGCTGCTGGTGCTGGGAATAGGGGTGCTGCTGCTGCTCATCCTGCTGCTGGTGCTGCTACCGCTAGGGCTGGGGGCAGGGATAGACCCTGCTGGCTGAAAGGGGTGGCTGCTCCCACCATCCCCAGGGGCGTCCTGCTGCTGCAGCACACTCTCCATAGCCCGCTCTGCCTGCCGGACCATCTCCACCAGCTCACCCTTCCAGTATCCGTAGAGCACCGTCTTGCATGCCATGCTGCCCTTGACCCTGGGGTCCAACATGGTTGCCAGAACGTATTCTGTCTTCCCCAGGAGCTCATCAAAATGTGCCTTCAGCCCTGCCTTCAGCTTCTGCACCGGGTGAACTGCCTCATCTGCCAGTTTCCTGCCCTGAGGGTCACAATCCCACCCCTCGAGAATCTCCTCCAGCCTACTCAGGAAACTCTGCACCAGAGGGGTCACCTGGCTGAGGGTGGCTGTGAATGAGCTCACGGTCTCCATAATGGCCAGGAACGGTCTCAGCACAAAGACCGTGTGCGCCAGTATCTCCCATTCCGCCCCATTGTACCCTGGAGGTGCCGCGCTGTCCATGACCAGTTGCACCTGATGCAAGGTGGTTTTCTGCTCGAGAAGCCGCTTGAGCATCAGGAATATGGAATTCCACCATGTGGAGACATTCTGGACCAGCTGGTGCACTGGGGAGCCTTGCTCTGCCTGCTTTGCCTGGAGGTCTCTGCCCTTCACGCTCCAGTTAAAGAACCCGGCCAGCTTCCTCCCCCACTCGATCAGGGAGCTAAGGGTGCCTGCCCCAATCACCTTCTCCCCCAAGCCCAGAGCGTCCCTGACCACAAGGTGAAGGGTGTGTGCGACACAAGGGATGCTCATGAAGCCCCCCCCCTCGTGGACTGCCCTCAGTATATTGGCCGCATTATCGGTCAACACGCACCCCTTGGTGAAGGGTGCACCTGGCGCCCACTCCCTCACCATGGCGGTCAGGGCTGCCTCTATGTTCTGGGATGTGTGGGGACTGTCCATTACTTATGCCTAGAGCAGGGCCCACCTATACCCTTCTTTGGGACACCTCCTGCCACTGCCAAACGCTGCCTCTGGGTTCTTCCACCAGTGCGTCATCACCGTCCGTGCGCCATCCACTTTACCACAGGTCAGTGGTAAAGTGGATGGTGGCACCCCCAGCCCCTGCCAGCGGCTTCCTCACCCGCTCCATTAAAGCCCGGTACAGGGCTGGCACCACCTGCCGACTCATGGTGGTGCGCAATGGCAGCTTAAACTGGGGGACCAGGAACCCAATCAGGTGCTTGAACCCCATGTCCCCAACTACGGAGAAGGGCTGCCCATCCAGAGCAATCATTTTGCCCAACATGCTCATGGCTTTCGCTTGGAAGCCACACCACCCACCATGTCCTAGAGCTGACAAGGGACTTGGCAGCTGCCCCCACCCCAGCTCCTCCATGGTGGACTGACGCTGCTTCTTCTGCTGCTTCTGCTGCTCCCCCCTAGAAGTGATATTGCTCCTGCTGCTAGAGGCAGCTGTTGGAGCAGGACGCTTGCCTGCTGGAGGAGGCAGACGACTGGCCGCTGCAGTCGGGAACCCGCTGGTATCCACTGCCCCTACCTGCCCACTTAGCAGCACAGCGCTGTGGCATCCCTTCAGGTGCCTCACCATGTCAGTTGTGCCAAGGTTAGTGAGCACCTGCCAACGCTTCACCACCTTCTGGCACAAAGTGCACTGCACCTCCCTGGGATCATCCGCCTGCACCAACTTAAATGCACCCAGACAGAGGATTTTCCCCCTCTCCTACCTTCTAGCCCGCACCGGGTGACGCACCGCTGCCAGCACTGCTGGGAGGGGCAGAATGTGGTGGCGACACAGCTCTGGGAGGGACAGCCATTGCCTCGGCACCACACATCTCCTCCACAGGACTAGTGTCTACCTTGCTGTCCCCAATCTGAGATATGTCCCCTGCGAAGGAGAGTACTGGAACCCTGAGGCTGGACTACCCACCATGCTGCTGCCACTCTCCCTATGCCTCCTATAGCTGCAGCTGCTGCTCCTCTTCCTGCTGCCATTGCCTGGGGATCAGGCCCTGCCTTTAGCAGCCAGGGTGGGATCCACCAGCCCTGGACTACTGGGGATCACCTCAACAATGGGGGACATTGGTGGCCCTGGAGGAACATCTGAAGCACCTGCTCCAGCAGCAGAGACTGCCGCAGCCTCATGTACTGCAGGCCTTCCATTGCTCTGTGTGGCAGTGGAGGACGCTTGCAGGAGGTGCCGCCAAACCACCCCCAGGCTAGTGCCACTTCTGGGAGCCTGTGAAGCCTCTCTCCCAAAATCAGACCTGTGGAGTTTGAGGCATGGTGATGGGCTCTGGCTGCTGCTGTATGCTGCCACTTCGTTGGCACGGCCCCTACCTGTGCCACGTGCCCCATTGCCTGCCTTACGGGTGTGTGTGTGTGTGTGTGTATATGTATGTATGTATGTATATATATAT
>QEPC01012163.1:300095-342958 GCA_003113815.1 Sphenodon punctatus | reverse complement strand
AACGGTTTACAGAACGGTTTGGGCTTTTACGGAACCTCATTGGAAACCCCCCCTGTGTGGGACTGGTGAGAGGTGGTGCCAATATCCTAGATAAGACCCATTTCATATCA
The DNA here is from genome assembly GCA_003113815.1 of Sphenodon punctatus. Lineage (NCBI taxonomy): Eukaryota > Metazoa > Chordata > Lepidosauria > Sphenodontia > Sphenodontidae > Sphenodon > Sphenodon punctatus. Next base: position 342,848 of record QEPC01012163.1, on the reverse strand, counting down.
CAGCTGTTAAGCACCAAGCATATTGCTTGTGCGATATAAATAATAATAATAATAAGAGGGCGATGGACACAACTGAACAAGTCTGAGAGCCACCATGGTAGACCACACTGCTTCCCGCTTTGTGGAAATTTCCCTGGCGCAAAGCAGTCCCCTGTGTGTGTATTTACAATAGAAAATCTCCTCTTTGTTGATGTTTGGTTCCAGTGTATAAGTCCCCTGATAAGATAGAATAGAATCCAGCAATGCTGTAGCTTGTCATTAATACATGAGTCATTCTTTCAGCAGTGGTTTCAAAAGTTGTCGCCTTCTGAAGCGCAAGATTTCTAAAAATAAGTGAATTTACAACATGCTGGACTATTTTTATATCTCTAGATTCTATGCAAATTAGAGCCCTAAAAATGCAAGAAGGCACATAAACCTCAGCTTAATAAATTTCCCCTGGCTTTTAGGTGGGGTGGGAGATAAGCTGAAAAATATATGGTTTTATTCTGTTTGGTTTTCTAGTGGTTTAAAGTGCTGTGCATACAGGCCTCGGACTTGGGGGAGATCCTAAATGCTCTTGAAGCTACTGAAGTCAGTGGGCCTTTGAGATCACAGTCTTGGTTCTACTCTCAAACATGAGGCCAGAGTTAATACTGCTCAGATCATGCTATTGATGTACGAGGGTAAGGCTTGATAGAGCTATGTTCCTTTAAATTTTTTTGTTAATATCACACTCTGATATTCACTTCACTTAGCTATGGCTAATTTCTTGTAGTCCTCAAAGGTCTGAGAGAGGTGGGCAGTGCGAGTTATGGGAATATGGTGTTAGACTGGGAGTCGGTGGCCATTTTTAAACGAACATGGCTGTGGATGGGTCCATGTCCACTGAGTGGAATAGTCCTGGAGTGCCCACTCAGATGGAGTGCATGTGAAGGGATTCTAATGGGCGGCAGCCCACATGCACTCCCCCTGGCACAGACCATGGGGGAGGGGGAAGCGGGCATGACTGGCCTTTGAAATCGACATTTCCTGGCTGAGTCCTGGGGAACCCAGGCTCCCCTAGCACTCCCGGCCAGTTCCTGTGCCTTGTTGCAAAGGATGTTTTCCCACTCACAGTGTCTCTGAACAACGGACCGCTCCGCTGACATGACTGGCTGCCACTGTTCAGACTGGCTAGGGATGCATGGGTGTTGGCTCCCATGCACTTTTTTGGCTGCCCCCACATGGTGCACTCTGGCACTTTTGCCAGTGCTCCGTGAGTGGTCAAGAGCGGGTGCTGCAAGGGTCATGGGAGCGCGCATTCACCCACACCATCTTCATACAGGCGTTTGGGTGGGTGGTTGATGGGTGGACATGGGTAGTTGCGTCTCATTTAAAAACGGCCAGTGAGGAGACCTTGGCTATGCCAGCGACCTGCTGTTTAGCCTTGGGCAAGTCACTTTCCTTCTCACCGTTCCTTCTCACCGTCTGTCTGTCTTGATTGCTGAAGTACTAAACTTAATCTCTCTCTTGAGGTCTTTGAATGCTTGTGTCTCACAAAAATATTTAATGACAATGTGAACTATGAGAGGATAGTGGCTCAAGAAACCATTCTGATCTGGGAATCTTTTTATACTCCCTTTCTACTGGTATAAATGACAGCACAAGGTTCAGGGAAATAGCACACCAGGCAGCCCAAGAGCTACTTTTCTCCCTCTTTTTCTTTCTGTGAGCAAGAATAATGGACATTTAAGAGACATGATTTAATGTGTAAAATAGGTATATATGTATTTTATTTTTTTTAAAAAGCACACCTTTTTCCATAAAGCAGGCTATAAATTCCTATTAGCTTTCTACAGAAGACTGTCCTGTCTTTTTGGTCATAATCAGTGATTAGAACTCTGCACAGTAAATTATGCCTGTATAAAAGTTAATGTACTCTGCCTTAACACAGATATTTTACTGTTATTATTACTATCGAAAGTGACATTAATAATAGACACAAAAAAAGGCTGAGTGGTAACGTCTAATAGCCCCAATTACAGAGCTCTTCTAATGCCTTTTTTATAACAGTTATGCAGCCTTGTGCTATCACCCATTAATGTGACTTGTCTCCTGTCTATTAATTTTTCAGGATCACCTCCTTCCCTCTCCTTTTCATAATGGCCATTTATTACTCTTGCACGTCCCATAAAACAAAGCTACAGGTGACATGCAGAGATTTGTGATGACCCAGTTAAATAAATAGATAGATAGATAGATAGATAGACAAGTTTAATCTTGTTTAGCAAACAGCCATAACAAGGAGAATTAATACATAATACATGTAAACATAGAAGGTGTGCAGAATCACGCGTCGGTTAAACATTTAAGTAAAAGAATAAGACCATGGACTGACCAATGATTACAAATGGAGCTCTCAGCCCCAAGAGTATGGACAGAAAAACAGGGGTAAATACTCCCTCAGCCGTAAGAACCCAATGAAAGTTGGTGAGCAGCCTGAGGTATTTTGGCTAATTTTGCAAGCCCAGAGGACTCCATCCGGAGAACAAAAGGGACTTCCCCTAACAGATTCAGCGCTTACTGTACTGGTGTGCCCAGCCCCATGGTCGGGGCCAAATACAACTCTCTCCAATGTGCAGTGAGAGGGCAAACAAACAGCACATGGAGTAGGTCCTCTACATGCTCCAAATTACAGGAACAAATCCTGTCCCCAAAAGGGATACCATTCCGCCTGCCAAAAAGCACTTTTGTAGGGAGAAGATCAAAGTGTAGTAGGGTCAGAGCCCTATGCAGCTTGGGGTTCACAATAACCTTCAAATACGACTCGCACTTGGGAACCAGCTTAAATTATCTATAAAATGGGGCACTCTTTGATGCCTGGACAGCCCCCAGATCTAGCTGGACGACCCAGTTAAATAAGGACCCCCCACCCCCACCCCCCGGTAATATGCTTGTTCCAGTGAGGAATCTTTAAAAGGTTCTGATTCCGCTAACAATTGGTGCTAAAAAAAATACAGCCACGTTAGCAGCTAGCATGGAAGGATGCTTAATCAGCAGAGAAGCCCTTTAGGGAAGCTGAAATGAGACAGTGGCAGCTGGGAAGGGGGAAGCAGCAGGTCATGCTGTTGCATGGCGTGAAGATGTCAATAAGAAAGTATACATGGTGAATTTGTGCCTCTTGCTTTGCACAGAGCAATCATTCTGATCTGACCCTAGCAGTGGGATTGCTTTACAATCTCCACCCCCCTGAGACAGGGGCCTCTATCCCTTTCCTGTTAAAACTAGCTCCTCTCCTTCCCATGGATTGCTTGTTTATGCTTCTCCTTATACAGTCCGTCTTCTCGTTCTTCAGGATCCGCCCCCCTCCCTCCCTTCTTGTAACTAAGCTAAGCATGTGCATCTGCAACTTCTGAGCTTCATGGATGTATTCTTGTCTCTCCCTATTTGCAGGCACCCAACTTGCTGTGGCAGCAATGGGGAAAGCGTAAGTCTCTGCCTATGTGCCATGCACTTTTGTCTCCCCTTCCTTGTCCATTCTAGAATGTAGACTCCTCAGGGCAGATACCTATCTCTAATGACTATTCAGCACCAGGCACACTCCTGGCACTATATAGCTGTTTCTAATTATTATTAATAATAAATAAAACAACTTTAATTCATATTAATAACCTGCCCCCATAGGGAACTTTCAGGCTTCTCATTTTAAGTGGTAACTGTTGTTACCATGGACATGTGTTTGTATGAACATTTGTATCATGTGGTTATTCCATGGTAGTCACCCCCAAAAATATCAAGAAATCTCTATCAAGGATTTACCATGTGGTGGATAGCACTAGGTGCAAATCTGTATGGGATTCCATGTTTGTCCCTAAGTGATTCCAGATCAACTCTGGTCCATATTTAAAGTAGAAAATTATTTTCTAATTGCCTGTGTTGCAAATTTAACCTAAAGTTAGATAACAACTTGGTGCTTTCTTTCTCCTATGCATCAGCACCTGCCAGATAGGTCTTGCAGGACAAATAGTGCCCTTGGTGACACCTGTTCAAACCCAACAATAGTTGGAGCACTGGGAAGGTATAGCTTTCAATAGCTCACCCTGTAATTGGAATTTGGAAAATGTGATGATAATGCAGAAGCAGGATTTTATAACCCAACTTCCTCCTTTAGGGAATGCACTTTCAACCCTTCTTTAAGCTGCTCACTCAGACATTATTATTTATTTACGTAGCGCCATCAATGTACCTGGTGCGTCAATTAGAGACAGGTCAATTAGAGACAGGTCCCTACCTTGAGGGGCTTCCAGTCTCGGAAAGATGAGGGAGAGGGCAACAAAGGGAGAGATGGGGATACATTTGTGAAGTCACAAAGGCACAAGTGTGAACGTCTAGGTTAGTTATGCTGAGCAAAAGGACAGCATCAGTGAGCAGTCAGGGGTGGGGTGTCAATATCTAGGCAAGGTCTTGGATATGGATAAGAGATAGGGGTCAGTTGATGCCTCGTCAACTGCCTCTCTGATATCTCCGCCTGGATGTCCTGACGTCAACTCAAGTACAACATGGCCAAGACTTGACTCCTCATTTTTCCTCCCTCCTCTTCCTCTCCCTCTAACCTGCCCATCTGCATCGATGGAGTCACCGTCCATCCTGTTCTCCAAGCTTGTTGCTTGGGCTTCATCTTTGACACACATCAATCTTTTAAACCTTACATTAACTCTGTTGCCAAATCCTGCCGATTCGCCCTCCATAACTTGTCGACGCACCCCAATAAGACACGGAGGCAGTTCTTGGTATAAATGCTGCCCGCACTCATTTATTAAACTCAGTTATATTAACGATGGGTGGGTAAATTGCACCACGCAATTTGGGTCCAGTATGCCAAGTTACTAACACAACTTATTAACACAGGTCCTGCCCGAATGTACCATCCGTTGACAGTCCCTTAAATTCAACATCCCCTCCTTTGACATCATTCTGGCCAAAAGGGGGCGGAACAAGCCCATCTCTGGGCGTGAGTAAGGAGTGATGAGTCCACAAGGCCCGAGGACAGTACATGTCCCTGCAGACCGTGCTGGAACATCACTCCCAGGGTGATGACCCCAGTGCATGCTGTACCCCCCATTACACTGCGTATCCTCTCCCCATCTGTTAGGGAGATGACTCTTAATACGCTATTAACCTACCTATTAATCCTATCATGGCATACTGGACTCCTGCCACCAAAGGGGTGGTCGATCCGAACCACCCCGACACCCACCACCTAGTTAACCAACAATTTCCCCAAATGTCCTGCCAATGCCACTAAGTACATCCCATTACCCTCGTCTGAAAGATGCACTCCATCGTTCCGATACAATTCCGGTCTCATATGCTTAATACCTGTGTGCCTAATGGCAGATCCCCCTAACCCTAGTAACTATTTTACAGCTTCTTTATTTATATTCCGCCTGGCCTTGTCTATTCGCCCTGGTTTACATGCCCGATCCCATCTAAGTCTGGGGATCCATTCTACCCAAACTAAGTGAGTGCCCACAAACCATTCCCTAATCTTTAACAGGTCATATTTGATATTAATAACCAGGTCCACCCCCTTCCTTACTGAAAATCATTCTCACCTAAATGTATGACTAATATATCTGGCAATGGGAAACCCTTTAAACCTTGCAACATTGGTAAGAGCTGGTTCCAATGCAAACCACTCCTACCCAACCATCTAATGTGAGCTTCACTGGCAAGGCCCAAATCCACTCCCCGTACGGACGATGCTGCCGCTGCATTTGCCCACCGTACGAGGCTGTGGCCAACGATCCAGATAGTTCGGTGAGCAGCCCTGGTTGGTCTGCCCCCTAACAGGAGACAAGACAAAACAACTTGTTAGGATTGGTAGGGGCGTACATATTTCCTGTATGCCCCCGACTGCCATCTCCCCACTACCATGATTGCTGTTTCTGGTAGCCCTGCAGCCGCCGCCGCCGTTGCTGCCCCAGTTCAAAAGGAATGTGACCCAAATTCTCGAGGAGGCAACCCAATCTTTCCTAATGCCTTTCGAAGTATTGCTGTGACCTGGTAACATGTAACCACTGCCCCATTGTTGTGGATGAACAATTCCCCATGGACTCTTGGTCGCATACTTAAATACCGCTTTGCTTGATCTACTGGGCAAATGACTTGCAGGCACACCTTGAAAAGTTCTACTACGTGGCCATGGCGTTTTTTATCAGTTTTCGAGCTTCTAAGACGAATCCGAAGTCGATCCACCGCCACCTGTAAATCCTTTATTCCCAATGCCCTTGCAGAAGTGTCCCTGGAAGATCTACACACTAGTTTGCTAATTCTAAAACCACCAAAATACATAATGACATAAATTGTTGTAAATAATTGTCTTTCGTATGCATCGTAGCAAACCCCAGGGAGGAACTCAAGCATTTGTAATAGAACTGGAGTCGTTATAGGGGCCCATTTCCTCTGATGTATTACCTGTGTCCTAGCCCACGACTCCAGCATGTGTTTCAGGAAAAACCCGTTATCAGGAGGCGGAAAACCTTTCAGCCTACTGACAAAGGCTAGTGCTGTAAGCTTTCCGGCAATAGTTCCTGGCGCCAGGCCCCTAGCCCTAAGTGTTTGTGCAAATTGGATTGCCTCAGCTTCAGTGATAGGGAACCCCAGTCCCCAGCCTTTTCCTGACCTAAATTCTTGGAACTCTCGGAAGGCCCTACCGTAGGCAGCCTGTGTTCTGGGTGCCAGGGATCCTTGGATGGTGTACTGCAGGTCTAGTTGCCAAGGCTCCAAATACCTGGTGGAGAGGGTCCGGGACCACCCAAGCCTCTGGCGCCAACTCCCGAAAACGTTCCATCTGGAACCGAGACAAGGCATCAGCTATGCCATTGTCAATTCCTGGAATGTGTCGAGCTACAAATAGGATGTTATTACATAAACATGCCAACACCAGAGCCCGCACCAAAACCATGATCCTGGGGGACCAAGAGGTCAAAGAATTTACAACGTGAACCACGGCTAAGTTGTCACACCAAAATACTACAGTTTGATCGGCAAAGTGCTCCTTCCAAATCAAGACAGCCACTACTATTGCGAAAAGTTCAAGGAATGTAAGATCCCTGGTAACTTCCTCCGAGTGCCACTCTATTGGCCATTGAACCACACACCAGTGTTTACGGAAATAAATCCCGAATCCTATCCCCCCGGCTGCATCGGATTGCACCTGGAGATCAGCCTGCAGGAGCAGCCGCTCCCGCCAAAAGCTAACCCCATTATAATCCTCCAAGAATGCCAACCATACCCGAAGGTCCAGCCGCATTTCCTTGGTGACCCATATGCGGTAGTGAAGGGGTGGGCCACCCCTGAGCCCACCATACAACCTTGCTAAAAATGCCCTACCCGATGCCACCACTCTACATGCAAAGTTGAGGGATCCGACCAAGGACTGTAAACTATGGATTGTAACTTTTTTGGCTGCCATGCACTCCTTGATCTTATCCCACAATGCCTTCAACTTGTCTTCGGGTAGCCTCGATGTCCTAAGTTCCGTGTCAAGTTCAATCCCCAAATACGTAAGTCTCTTTGTTGGCCCTTCTATTTTTTCGGGAACCAAGGGAACACCCAATTTGGCAGCTACCTCTGAAAATAATTGTAGGGCAACTGCACATTCCCTCGACTCGGGGGAGCCTATCATCAAGAAATTGTCCAAGTATTTAGTTATATCGCCCCCTTTTTGATGTTGTTTGAAGACCCAAGCAAGCAGGGTACTGAATCGCTCAAACACGGAACAGGAAATCGAGCACCCCATCAGCATGGCAAGGTCATAGTAATACCACCCCCGGAATTGGAAGCCCAGGAGGTGAAAACTGCTGGGATGTACTGGCAGAAGCCTAAAGGCCGACTTTACGTCGCACTTAGCAAGGAGTGCTCCTTTACCCTTTGCCCTCACTTTCTGCACTGCCTCATCAAATGTAGCATACTTGACGGTTGTTAATTCCCTCGGTATGGCATCATTCACGGAGCCACCCCTAGGGTGTGACAAGTGGTGAATTAAGCAGTATTCCCCTTCTGCTTCTTTGGGGACGATTCCCAGGGGGGAAATGACTAGATTGTCCATGGGGGGATGTTCGAAAGGGCCTGCAATCCGCCCCTCTGATAATTCTTTTTCTATCTTCCCCTGTACTATCCTTTCCATTCCCAATGTTGATTTAAGATTCCGAACTGCCCCTTGCTGCCGAACTGGGCCCGCGGGTATAACAAAACCAAACGTAAACCCCTGTACTATATAATTCACGTCTCCTCTATCGGGGTGACCCCGCAGCGCCCGCTCCAACTGCTCAGCTTTGATTAGCGTCGGCCCCCTTTGAAGCCCTGGTCCCTGCTGGGGTTCCCTGACTACCTTTTCCAGTCCCGCCGCCTTGGTTGTACCCCCCTTTTTCCATTTTGTACTTGGGCTGGTAGCAGTTGGTTGCTGGATGTCCGCCGTCACAATTTGAACACCCATGGAGGAATTTACAAGTTGTTCTGTTGCACCGCTCTGCCTTATTGAACTCCTAACACAGGCTTGGGATAACCTGCCCCCCTCTTCTTGCATCACCACAAAAGGTCTCGCTCCCTCACGCGACACCTCCCCGAACCAAAGGGTGCCCATGTCGGCTCTAAATGCCCTAGTGGCATCAGTCATACATTCAAGCCAGAGGTCGGGAGCATGAACATCCCAACGCATTCCCGGTGTCATGGCAGCCCTATGATGGAATGCCTCATTGTATCGGAGCCATGCTCCGATTGGGCCCGTTCTATAAGCTCGCCGAATTATGTCGGTGTACTTGTGGAGCTCCAGTCCACGGCTGAGGTCGGCTTGGAGTATGACTCCCATGTACACCGCGAAGGCAGCTGTCCAATTTGCCCAATTTCTATCAGCTTTTGGACGTTGGAATTTTTCTTTCTCCTTCCCATTCTCTGGCTCCAAATGATCTAGGATTGGGTCACTAAATAAGAGGACGTAAATATCGACATATTTGCCCTTCAATATTTTCCCCTTCACTGCCGGTAATAAAATGAGCCCCAAAAGGTGCGGCCACGCTCGGGATACCACCCCCTGGGGGTGGCAGAGGGAGGCACGCGGGTTGCCCCCCATTACCAGCCGAGGGCAGGTTCGTATTCCCGATCCCCTGGGATGTCCCTGGGTCAGCCCCTACCGGGACGTGCGAGGCACCCCCATCCACCTGCGCCTGTCCTACAGGGTCCTGACTTGGCGCTACAGTCGGAGTGACCCATACCCAGGATCCATTCAACTGCATCAGTTGGGGTACCCTGGTCTGTGGGGCCTGCCCCACCTCAGCCACACTGGCCCCCCGTGCTTCGGCTTCCACCCTCCCCCCGAGAGTCATTCCAGGTGTACCTTCAAGAGTAGGCCCTGACATATTCCGCGTTCCTCAGGGCCCATCCATTCCATCCCTTCTACCCCCCATCGGGCACCCGGTGCCCAGGTACCTGTACTCACCTTGCCTACCTGACCTGGGCACTGTGGGGGGACCGTGCCTACTGGCTGGCTCTTCTCCTAAGGGGCCCTGTGATTCACCATGGAGCTGATTCTTGATGGCTAAAATCCTCCTCCACATATCCTCGTCGCTGGTGTCTTCTCCAATCTCCCTCTGCTCGATCCTCCTCCTGCTGGCCGGGGGCCCATCATCCTGCAACAACAACTCAGCCCCTGGCCCAGCGGCCTCCCTCCCTTGACTGGGTCTTCCCCCTTGCTGCCTCCCGGGTAAGGCAGGGGCCTGTCGGCAATATTGCGTTAGACCAATATGGGGTACCAGGGCTATCGGCCCACCGGGTGGGAGGGTGGACCCATCCAGCTGGGATACGGTGCCTGAAGAAGGGGGCCTATGCGTTCGGGTTGATCTGCGCCACCCGGACCTAGCCCACATGAAGCCTCGCGGGTCCCTTGGCCCCCTTGCAGAAGCCCCTGTGGGGTTATCGACCCTGCCCCATGATCCCCTGCTACCCCTTGCTGAGAAGGTTGGTCCCTATTCTCCCTCGAAAGGTCCCAGTCCTCTCTGTAGCATGCCGGCGGCACGACAGCCCTCCTGCCTCTCCCCAAGTTTTGGGGGCTCCTCAGGGAGTCTTCCCCACCCCCGAGCCCAGGAGCTTGCCCCAACGTGGGGTTTGTTACCTCTGCCCCCCTGTCAGGGTTGCTAGGCCGTGCACCTCCCAGCCCTTCGCCCACACCAGACCCGCTGGTGTTCGTATCCCTGTGGGAGTAACTTCTAGCTCCCAAGAGTGCTTTGCACTCCTGGAGGCGGGTCAGCATTGCAGCCCTACTTGGGAGGGTCTCAGCAGCCACATGGCCATCCTGCCCTGTGGGGGCTTCGTCTGTCCTGGTTCGCCCTCCCCTTGAAGAAGTGCTTTTTGGGCGTCCTCCAGCCTCCTCCTTCTTCCGTGTTCGGCCCATGGCCTTGTTCCTGCCGATTTGCTTTTTTCAGGCGCAAGGTCAGCAGCACAGCAATGTTGCTGCTGACTCTTCAGCCTTGCTCCACGCTCTGCCACTTCCCGCGGCTACAGGAGATCCGCCCCTTCTAGCAGGAGGGGTACCTCCAAGTCCAACGAAGTGTGCATGCACCGCCTTGCTCCAGGACGGTTGCCTCGGCAACCCTCACACACAGCAGAGAAGGCTTGCTACCAAGCCTCCCCGTAGTGGCATCCATTTTGTCACTCCTGTCTTCCCCCCTAATACTGGGGGGGGCGCAACAAATGCCCCGTCACCGCCATTTAGGCGGCGAAGGGGACATTGCTCGGATCCGCCCCTTTCTCTCTACCTCCTCAGCCAAAACCCTTGTTCATGCCATGGTTATCTCTCGCCTCTATTACTGCAACCTCCTCCTTGCTGGCCTCCCTCACTCTCACCTGTCCCCCCTTATCGCAATCCAAAACTCTGCTGCCAAGGTCATTCACTCTGCCCATCGCTTCGACCATGTGCAGCCTCTCCTCTTCTCCCTTCACTGGCTCCCCCTTCCTGAACGTATCCTGTTTAAACTCCTGGTATTCACGTTCAAAACACTCTACAACCAAGTTCCCCCTTACCTCTTGGACCTGATCTCCCTACACGCTCCTGCACGTGCTCTCCGCTCTTCCTCTGTCCCCTCCCTCACTCTCCCTCATTTCTCCTGCTCACCTAACTGCCTTTGACCCATCTCCCTCGCTGCCCCCCATGCCTGGAACTCCCTCCCAACCCACATCCGCCTTGCCCCCTCCCTCCGCTCCTTCAAATCCCTCCTCAAGACCCACTTTTTCCTCGCCGCCTTTCCCAATGCCTGCTAGTCGTTCCCCATATACTTACTGTCTGCCCTCCTCTGCAGACTGCTGCAACCAAACTGATTGTAACCAAGCCGAGCACATGCACCTGAGACTTCGCATCCACCTGAATGTTTGTCTGTCTTCTCCCCTGTCTCTCCCACTGTCCCCTCTCCCTGTCTCCGCCTCCTTGTTTTTTAGGTTGTAAGCCACAGGAAAGGACCGCATCTATTTCTATGTTCTGTACAGTGCCAGGCACACGTCTGGCACTATATAAATGTTTATAATAATAATAATAATAATAATTAATAAAGACTGGGAGGGAGGAAGAAAATTGAATTCCTTTGCCATTCAGGGAGTTCAGGCATGGGAGGCAGTATGGGAGAAGTATCAAAGACATTTCCAAGAGCCAAGGGGAGGGCTACCACTTCAGCTTAGTAGAGCATATGTAAGATTAGTAGCAATTCTACGAATTCCTTGCATTGGTATGGACTTTGCTTCTTTGCCGATGGAGTTTCATGGAATATGGCTTTCATGAGAGTCAATGACTAGAAAGTTGAGTGAAGGCAGACCTCACTCTGGGACTGGTGTATACATGAAGAACAACCATACAGTTAATTTGGAGTGTCACTCCTGTGACAACCGGGTGTTAACACCTATGCAGTGACCCCCCAAATACTGTGGAGACATTTATTTCCATGAACACACACACACACACACACATTTTACTGTGAAGATAATTTCACTTAGTCCACAAGTAAGTGTTCATGGGTGTACTACAAGGCACTCCAGGAGTGCATACCTAGGTTGTAATAGCCCCCGGTGCAGAAGACAGAATGAGGCCCCCTGGCCCCTCCTCCCCAATGCAGGGAATACAGATGCACCAGGGAGCATCTTCCACCTCTCAATCATGGGCCCTGGTGCAACTGCACCACCTGTCCTTATTTATTGCTACACCCATGGCACTCCACTGTTTCTCATACTGCTACCAAAGGGAGAAAACTGCTCCCTACTTCCAGCTGTTGTAGGTGAAGTGGATCTTTTGCCAAGAAGTCAGTTGAATGTTGGAGTTCTGCTTTGCTCTCTTAGGAGATTGCTTAATGTCACACAGCAAGTAACACCTCTCTCTGCTTTCAGCGGGGAGAGAACTGCAATGCAAACTGCAGCTGCTCATACTGTAATTATCTCTGCCATCCTTTCTGCCCTACTTCTTGAACAGGTTAGCACAATCCTAATTAACTGCAAAGCTCTTTGGTTTCAGGCACTCAGACCACACAGAGTACCGAAGGCATGTTTGACAAAAGGAATGCTAAATATAGATCTTTTAAAAAACAAAAAGCTGAACTTAATTTCTCCCCAATAAGCAGCCAAGAAAGCCAAATTTATACCTTCATTACAAAGGCACAGAAGTCTTCAATGGGTGCAGCAGCCACACAAGACTTTACCCCACTTTGGGCAGCCTAATCCCACTTTAGGTAATGTTACCATGCAATTCAGTGGCTTGTGTGGTTGGAGGCCACCAGATGTTTGCGCCGCTCTGGGCAAGCCTTACTCCACTTTGGAAACCTTGCCACACCCTGCATCCTCCGAAGAAGGCCGGTGATGCAGGGTGTAGAAAGGTTGCCCAAAGTGGGACTGCTCGCATGGCAGCTGCAACTGCCCACCATGAGGCAAGAGGGGATTGGGCCTGCTCATGTGGCTGCATCCTTTGTGTTGCTATGGCCAAATCCTCTTTGCCTATTGGGATTGTCACCTGAGGTTGCAGTGAGCAGTCATCCTGCCATTGCGGGCATTCTGATACTGCAAACTGCGGTCCATTTAATAGAGCATAAGTCATTTTTATCTTGAGCTTTGTGCCAGGCTGCTGCGTGGACACCATGGAACACTAACTCAAACATAGTGCTAGGCTGAAACTCACCCTGTACTCACAGAAGTCTTGTTCAGAAGCATGCCACGTAGTTCACCGAGTAGCCATTTTAAGTTAGTGACGATCCAATTTAGGCTATTCCTCTGCAGTTGTACAGCACTTAATCCAAGTTAACTTGAACTCAGCCTCTGGGGTAGGGGTGTGTTTGCATAATGCCATAAGACATCATGAGGGGGGGTAGTTAATACAATGAAGTTGGGCTTCAAGAGATGTTTCTAGTGTAGACATGCCCTAAGTGTTGGAGGCCTACCAGCTGTGACTGAATCTACAAACCAGGTAGGTTTGGGGAATGTAACCTCTGACTGTTGGGAGCTGGGAGTGAGCAACAAGGAATGGATCACCCCATCGTGACTTGTTAGGTACTTCTTTCAAGGGACCTAGATTGGTCAATGTTGGAGACAGGTGCAGGGCTCAATGGACCACTGGTCTGACCCAGTATGGCACTACTTACGTTCTTAATCTCTTCTGGGAGCTTCCAAACCATAGCTTGGAGCTTGTTCTTGCTTCACCATTGGTTTGTCCACCACTGATCATGACAACAGAGCCAGGAAAGATAGGGTCCTGTGTGAAATAGTGTTGTGAGCTGCTTCCTAAAATACAAACGACTCGCTTGACGATTGGAAAAAAGAAAATGTTACCAGAATTAGTTTTTTTAATTCCTTTTTTATTTTCAGTTTTTAAAGATAACAGTGATCCCTGTTGACTACAGTGATCCCTGTAGTCAAAATCAGTGTACAATACATGTCTTGTTAATAAACGATTCAGTTTAACACCACAAAGTATTTTTCACAAGATGCCACCTACATAAAATTATAGAAGGTGATTAGGGCTGTAGTGGAATATCGCAGCGGTAGCTATTTCCACCAGAAACAGTGTTTCCGCAATTAGTGGTATGGCGTGGCAGAGGTTTTCATTCCGCTACTTCCGCAGTTCCACTAATTTCATTCCGCTACTTCCACAAGCTTTGAAAAATAGCAGAAACATGACATTTTCACTACTTCCGCCATTCCACCAGTGCCACAAAATAGCGGAACAGCGGTTTTCCGAAAGTTTCTGCAATTTTTCTGCAATTCCACAATTTTCAGAATGCCGGCGGAATTAGCGGAATGTCCGCAGAAAAGCCGCGGTGTGGCGCGGGCAATTCTGAAATGGCGGAATGGAATCGCGGCGCGGTAACAGCTGCTGCCACATCAGCCCTAAAGGTGATACAATTAACATTTCAACTGTTTGTCTTCCCATATTGGGAATGAAGCACTTCTCAGCTAATGCTGAGAAACGTTTAGAAATGAGTCCCAAGCTTCATGAAAGGTATGGCTTCTGTCTTTGAATGCTCTTGTCCATTGTTCCACTTCTACGCTGATCCATAGGTTTTGAAACCACTCATTATGATACGGAGGTGTCAAGCTGTTCCAGGTTCTGATTATAGTGTACTTCCCCATGAGGAAGAACAGCTCTTTTGCAAAGTGGAATTAGTTTTACTGGGGCTTCTAATTTCCAAGATGGCCTCTGCTGGAGAGAACCTGACATCTTGCCTTTGTGCTATTCTTTTAGTGTAGTCAATTTCCCCATCCCTCCTCCTCCAGAAATAGCAATGCTTAGGGCAAAACCATATAATGTGTTCCAAAGACCCTTCCTCATTGCATCTCCTCCAACATAATTTACTTGTAACTAATTTTTGACCAGTTAAACATAACATCCCCCTCAGAGATCTGTGGAGCAGGGGTGTAGGTGCTGTGGCCCCATGTGTTATGTCTATATTTATTCCTAGATTACTCATAAGCTCCATGTGTTGGGGTGTGTGTGTGTGTGCGCTTCTGAATTACTGTGGGTTCTCCATAGGCCAGAACTCCCTACACTTGGGCTGTGTGGGTCCTGAGGGTCTTCCCAAAACATAGTGCCCTGTGCAGCTGTCACACAATTAGCACTTCCCTGTATCCAGCCCTGGTAAGTACTGCTGAGCATGTGTGAGTCGCCAAGAGTGAGGATGCTTTCCAAGTTCCATTTTCTTTTGTTGCAGAGGAAGAGATTTTTGTCTCTCCAGTCTGCTTGTAAAAGCCCCATTGTTATTCATTAAGCAATATGATGTGTCTGGCAGAGCCTCTATGAGTTATTGCTCTGTGTCTTAAGTAGCAGTCTGATGCCTGAAGCTGAAGGTCCTGTTACTGACCTGCCAGTGAATGAAATAACTGATTTGCTAGGCACAGTATGGGGAGCATCTCATTGCTATTATGAAATGCATTTTATGGATCATTGTCAGATGGGTATTTTCTGGGCATTGTAGAGAAAAGAATAACACTACTGGCAATCATTTGGAGTGCTGTGAACCTGAAATATCCCATAATCATGAGTTAGTCATCCAAATCCTGAGATTAGTTTTGAAATCAAGAGATTTAAAAATGAATTTGGGGTTTCTTTTATATGCTCCCTGTATTTGGGCCATGAAGGTGCGCTGGGGTCACATTTTCAACCTTTTCTCTGTAACAATGAGGGCCAGTCACTCTTTCTTTAGATAGAAGGGAAGGTTCTTTATTGGAGGAAGGCAGGAGCTGAGGAAAAGCCTGGCGATTTAAAAATCTTGAGAGTTAGCAGCAATTGCAAAACCCCAGTCATAGTCCTATAAGCCCCAAATTCAAATTGCACTGAAACTTTCAGATAATAAGATTAACTGATACCATCTGCAAAGAGCTCTAGCTTTCTACAGTTTCCACTTCACAAATGTTAATGATTAAAGTTGGAGGGTGTGGAGGATTCCATCTGGGAAGAGAAGTCAATGTTTTCAGACATTTGCTAGTTGAAATGTAATCTTCCCAAGCCCAATCTCATCAATGCACCTTTATCTTCAACAATGGAGAAAATTTGAAGGGCCGGACAATCGTTCCCCAGCCAGTTGGGTCATTCCTAGGGCTATAGGGTTTGTACAGGGCGGTATGAGGTCATGAAAGTTAGAATGTGGCTGTTGAATAGGTGTGTGGCTCAGTGGCCTTGAAACCTGTTATTTTCTGTAATAAAATGGAGCTTCAGTCCCACAGTCAACTCTGTGGCAATTTATTTTCATGGTAGCATCAAGGGACCTGTAAAAGATACCACAGAAGGGAGTGAAGTCAGGGCTAATGAACTGAAATCAGCAGCAGTGGACGCGCCTAGTGAGGCTGATGGAGTGACCTGGCTGAACAGCCTCTGCCTTGCGGAGTCGACTCTCTGCCAGACCGCTGCCATGAACACATGCCGGCAATGCCTTGTTAGAACACTTGTTTCCAGCTGGGGTTCCCTAGGATATCTGAAAAAACACATTGTCAGCTTGCTGCTGTGGGTTCTGTGACAAAGAGATTCCAACACACAGAAAGGCTGTGTCACTCTCACAGGCAAGGGTGGCAGCTGGGTAGCAGAGGAACCATTTTTTCCCTGTTCTTGTGAGCTGGACTTTAGCTCTGCAAGTATTTCTTTGAGCTGCTTTGTCCCTTCCCCTTCCTCCCCCTTTTCACTTTCACCCTTAAATTCCTGAGAGAGGAGAGAAATATGACTGCTGAGCAGTGCCTTCTCCGTGGATTCTCCCAGCTCTACACAATGGAGTAAGCTAGTTTCCTCAGGGGAGAATTACTGTTGGTTCCTGCCTGAGGAAGGGCCCTATGTGACCTGCAAGCTTGTATAATCTCACCAACTACTGTTGGTCCAATTATAAGATAGTTGTCCCCATCTCTTACATTTGGGACCAGGATGGCAACCCCCTCCAACCCCCCTCTCTTTCGACTGTTGGCTCCTCGGTCAGGAGGGCTGGTGCATTGTCCTAATGTTGGCATCAGCAGGATTCTAGTAAGTGGTTATTGTTTCTCCTTCTGTTATTGCTGCCATTCCCCTGCTCACTAGCAGATTGGTTTGTTACTAGAGGAAAAATCATTGATGGACAGATGTGTTTAGTTTTTTTTTTTAAAATGTTGTTTATGTACACTATATACAACTAGCCCTCAAAGGGAGGTGGTCACAAGCTACACACGGGTAAACCCCTCTTGAAGAAATCTCAGTCCAAATGTCAATATCCAGCTAACAGCTCTGTGCTGAGAACTTTGGTTGCTTCTACACAAACACAATTCCGACATGACCGTGCGGGATAACTGTCGACATATCTTGACTATGACCATTGACATGGCTGCAACCAGGTGTCCACTTCCACCACTCTGGCAACACAGGTGCCCCTGGTACATGGAGGACCTGAGGCAGTACCAGTTGAAATGGGAGGGTAGGCGGTTAGAGTGCAGGTGGCGCTTGACTCTTGCTGAAGCTGACTGATTGCAGCACAGATTGTTTTTAAAGGACTATGCCGTAGCTGTCATGTTGGTGGAAAAAGTTTTCTTCTCTGCTATCATTGCATCTGCAAAGTTTAATCCAGTGCAGTTGTTCAGGGTGGTGAGGGGCCTGATTAATCCAGTCTTCCTCTTCCTGGAAATGGTGTAATCAATTGCCCGCTGTGACATTTTTTATTAACTACTTTGCAGACAAAATCGCTCGTATTCACCACAACTTGGGTGCTGCTACTTTTCTGCAGAGTCAGAGTTTGGGGCTGTGGAAGTTCAGTCTTGTTCTGTTTATCTGGATCAGTTTCACCCACCAATGCAGGGGAGGTGCTTGGGGCGATGAGGGCAACCAGTTGTCAATTAGATCCTTGCCGAACTTGGCTGGTGAAAGCCAGTCAGGAGATATTGGGACTGTTACTGGCTGTGGTTGTCAGTGCCTCCCTTTGGGAAGGGAAGGTGTCAGATGCCCTTAAAACTGCAGTTGTCAGGCTCCTGCTTAAGAAGCCATATTTGGCCGCTGACTCCCCAGCCAGTTGTCGGTCTGTCTTCTAACCTACTCTTTTTAGGGAAGGTTATTGAATGTGTAACCACAGCCCCAAGCTCATCTTGATGTCGTCAGATTCCTGGACTCATTTCAATCGGGCTTTTGTCCTGGGTATGGCATGGAGACTACGCTTGTGGCCTTGGTTGATGACCTGTGCCTGGAGATTGACAAGGGAAATTCTACCTTGTTGATCCTGTTAGCTCTTTCAGTGGCCTTTTATACAGTTGACCACAAGGTGTTGTTGACTTGACTGTGGGACCTGGCGAGGGGTGTGCGGGACTGCTCTTGAGTGGTTCAGTTTCTTCCTGTCGGGGAGATCAAAGAGAGTGGTGCTGGGCACTGCTGGGAATGCTCCTCATTCTCTCGAGACCTCTCCTGTATGATCCTGCAGGGTTATAATCTGTCTCCCCTCTTGTTCAACGTGTATATGAGGCCACTGGGTGAGGTCATTTGGAGGTTTGGAGTGAAGTGCTGAATCCAGACAAGACTGAGGTGGTGATGGTTGGCCAGTCTTGTGTCCTGGAAGAGATTGGAACTCTTGTTATTGATGGGGTCTGGCCCCCTCTGGTCAGTCAGATTCGCAGCCTTGGAGTGCTTCTGGACCCCATGCTGCACTTGGATAGTCAAGTTGCGGCAGTGGCCAGGAGCACTTTTCACCAACCCCATCTGGTTAGGAGACTGTGGCCTTTTCTTTCTGATTTGGATAATTTCTGTAGCACTACTAGGCATACGCTGTGCTTTACCATCACAGATTTTCAGAGACAGGTCCCTGTCCAGTGGGCTTACAATCTAAGACAATCTGGAGGATAGGTCCATTTAGCAGCTATTAGCCAGGTAGGTTTGGGGAATGTAACATCTTACTGTTGGGAATTGGGAGTGAACAGCAGGGACTAGATTGCCCCATAGTGACCTGTTGGGTACTTCAAGCAACTGAGATCTAGCCACTGCCAGAGACAGGTGCTGGGCTTGATGGACTATTGGTCTGACCCAAATGTTCTTATTAAGATGGACAAGGGTGAGGGGAACAATACAGGGAAACACAGACACACGCATATCCCCATTTTTACAGATGGGGAACTGAGGCTGAGAGGTGACTTGCCCAAGGCCACCCAGTGAGTTATGGCTAGGGTGGGATTCAAACCCTGGCTTCTAAGGTCCAAGTTCAGCAACTTAACCATTACACCACATTGGCCCTCTGTCAAGCTATAGCTGAGTTTTAGCCCATGACATTTGGTCAGAAAAATCCAACATCTCATTGTGACAAATCTGTGAATAGATCTCTCTACATGGACATCTGTCAAGAGTGGTCCTGAGAACAAGCCATAGCAGATAGGCTTGAATTCAACAGAGATGATTAGCCAAGAATTGCTTTGGACCAGCTGTGCTAGGGGGTGGGTCTTTTGAGTTTGCTTATTTATTTATTATACAATTTTATACCCCACTGCTTCTGCAAAGCAGCTCGAGGTGGCTTACAGTTTAAAACAAAAATATAAACCACACACAGTACAAATATAAAACCACTTTAAGGAGGAAGCCATAAAAATAGAAACCTAAAACAAAAACTGTCCCACACTAGCCCTCAAAACCATCCCACCCAACCCATCTCAGTCGCCGAAAGCCTGATGGAACAGCCAGGTCTTACAAGATCATCTAAAAGAGGGGAGATGCGGGGCCAATTGTGCCTCCACTGGGAGGGAATTCCACAGCCTTGGTGTGGCCACCAAGAACGCCCTCTCCATAGTAGCCCCCTGGGACACTTGGGGGACTTTGAGAAAGGTGCCCCCGCAGGGGCCAATTCAGATCCCGGGGGGTGAAGCGGTTTTGCAGGTAAATGGGGCCCAGGCCATGTAGGGCTTTAAAGGTAAGCACAAACACCTTGAATCAGGCCCGGAAGACTATAGGCAGCCAGTGCAGAGAATGGTGCACCATTGTAATATGCTCTTTGATGCCCATAAGGAGGTGGGCTGCCACATTCAACACTAGCTGCAGTCTCCAAACTGTCACCATGGGTAGCCCCATGGAGAGCGCGTTAGAATAGTCAGGTCTTGAGGTGATGAAAGCATGGATGATAGTGGCCAGATCAGAGTGAGTCTGAGACGTACGGCTGAAGCTGTCGCACCAGATGTAATTGGCGAAACGTGCTCCTCGCCACTTCCCTCATCTTCACATCCAGGCTGAGCTGGGAATTGAGGAGCACTCCCAGACTGCGAACCTGAGGAACCAGTGGGGGGCAATCCCCATCAATGATGTGTGGGTGCCACACCCACCACCTTTCCCACTAACATCACCTTTGTCTTGCTGGGATTCAGCCTCAGTCATCTTGCCCTCATCCAATTTCCCACAGCTATGAGACGCTGGGTAAGAACCGGTACTCTTGAGTTTGGGTCAGATGAAAAAGAGAGGTAGAGTTGGGTGTCATCAACATATCATCAGTTAGAGATGCAACAAGTAGTGGTAAGCAAGTGAGGAAGGTAAATGAGCTCTAGATTGTTCTGGACCTCTCGCTCTGGGTCTTATTCAAAATACTTTCATGGGCTTTAGGCTGCTCCAGGGGTGCACCCTGTGTCTTCCTGTTTGCAGCCCCACCTGGGTTGGGTTCAAATGGATCCAGTGGCTGCCACAGCCCATAGTCTGCTTAAATGGTGCCCCATCCCCCACACCACAGAGTTGTGGGAAGATCACCCAATGCTCTAGGCTGCTGCCTGCAACTCTGTGATGCTGCCTAGGACAACCTCTAGCCAAGAACAGAGCTGCAGTGGCTGTCCGCCAAGCAGACAGACAGCAGTCCCCCCTCCTCCTCCCAGGCCGGTGCCCCACGTTTCGGTGGCCTGCCGGCCTGCTTCACTAACAGTGCTCCTGGATGTTCCAGAGCACTACAAGTGGGGCTGGAGTGGAGCAGGGACAGCCTGCTCCGTGTCCGCTCTGCCTGCACATCTGATGGGCCGCCTTTAGATGGACGGGCCACCCGGGGCTGCGGTGGAGCAGAAATAGGGCTGCTGTCTGTCTAAAAGCACCCAATGTCTTGTCATGTCTCCATCTTGCTCACTTTTGAGCAAGATGGAGGTATGACAAGACATTGGGTGCTTTTAGATGGACAGCAGTCCTGCCTCTGCTTGCTGCAATTTCTGTTTCCATTACTCCATTATCCTAGGGGTGGCTGTTAGGGCATTTAGGGTTAATTCATCTTGGAGCTGGTTCCAGACAGACGAACAACGCTGCTGTGCCAAGGCTTCTGGTTATCCAGGGAACAGCTGGGGACTTTACCTGCTCCGTTGCTCTGCTGGGTGATATAATCCACGTCCTGAAAGTCTCTCCTCATTTCCTGTTTTTGTTCATGGCCTCTTTGCGTAGGTGGATACCTCAGCTTTTTCCCTTTAGGGGCAATGGCTCATTCTTCGTAAGATGTTTTCCTTTCTTCTAATTACATAGGGTAAAATAAGAACCTGAACTATGCCAAGTCCTAACCAGGCTTCCTTTCCATCTCTGCTGCTTTCATGTAGAGACATGGGTGTGAGAATTGCCAGAGAGGTTCAAGTCACAACTTGATGTGCCGCCTGGTCTGTGGGCATGGCATTTTCACAGCAAAGGTTGTCTGGCTCAGATTCTGCATTTAGCCAGCCAGTACAACAGGACCATCAATGGGCAACAGACAGTTTACTATTCCTGTTCTGCACATGTCCAGACTGACTACGCCATTGATTTGTAATTGGTATTTGTTAGTCATTGGTAATATTTGTTAGTCAAGTGGCCGCCTTGGGTAGTGGATTGTTTGTGAAATAGTCCCAAATCCTTCTTTAGTTCTAAGGCTTTCTGAATAGCCTGGATGGATAACCATTCAAAAGGTTTCTCTAGAAATACATGGCAAAGCTGTTATCCATGGTGCCCCCTGTAGGCTACCCCCCTGGGAGCAGGATAGAGAAACTACAAAGAGAATTCTGTGAGACAAGGGGTTATGAGAGAAGCAATGCTTGTCGGCGCACCCCAATGAGACACAGAAACATAAGTTGGTGTAAAACTGGCCGCACTCTTTATTCAAAAAGATGCCACGTTAGGCAGGTGGGGAAAGAATTGCTATCTGCAATTTTTCGGGTCCAATATGCCATTTAACTATTGGAACTTATTAACTCAGGTGCTGCCCGGATGTGCCTTCCGTTGACAGTATCCTTTTAGCATTTTCCTCCCCTCCTTCGACAGGGCAAGGCCGAAGGGGGGGGACAACCCACTGTGGGTTTGAGTAAGAAGTAATGTGTCCACCGGGTCTGAAGACAGCGCATGTCCCTGCTGGCCCCGGTTAAGACACCACTTCCAGGGAGCTTGATCACCAAGCATGCAGTGCCCTGCATTACACAGTGTATCATCTCCCCATCTCTTACTGAGATGACTCTTAACTATTTATTAACCTATTTATTCAACTTGTTGGCATATTGGACCCCTGCTGGTGCGACAATTATCGATTTTCAAATTGCTTCATCCAATCAGAATTCAACATTGTTCCCTATCATCAAATTAGAATTCACTTCGAATTAAAAATCATTGGTAAAGCCAATCTTTGTTACTTATAACGTTTAATTATAACTTGCCAATTAAATCACACTAATTTTCCTATTTATGGTGTTTTTTCCTACTCTGCACTGTAGAAGAGGCAAAAAACACAGTCCCCATAAATTAGAGGTTACCTGTCAAAATTCCTCTTCGGTCCCCTAACGGCGACCGTTCGGTACCACAGTGCTAGAGGGAGGTGGGTGGGCTGCTTCACTGCCCTCCGCTTCGGGAATGCCGCGCCACGCGGCTAGCAGAAGAGACGCCCCTCCTAAAAGGGGCGTGTCTTCCAGGTCCCACGAGGTGCGCATGCACCACCTCGCTCTGGGACGGTTGCCCTGGCAACCCAGACAAAGCGCGCGAACGGGCTCTCTAACGAGCCCCGTTCGCCGGCCCTGTTCTGCGTCTCCCCTCACAGGGGAGGGGGGGCGCGACAATCACCCCGTCGCCGCCATTTTGGCGGCGAAGGGGACTTGTCGGCGCACCCCAATGAGACACAGAAACATAAGTTGGTGTAAAACTGGCCGCACTCTTTATTCAAAAAGATGCCACGTTAGGCAGGTGGGGAAAGAATTGCTATCTGCAATTTTGGGGTCCAATATGCCATTTAACTATTGGAACTTATTAACTCAGGTGCTGCCCGGATGTGCCTTCCGTTGACAGTATCCTTTTAGCATTTTCCTCCCCTCCTTCGACAGGGCAAGGCCGAAGGGGGGGGACAACCCACTGTGGGTTTGAGTAAGAAGTAATGTGTCCACCGGGTCTGAAGACAGCGCATGTCCCTGCTGGCCCCGGTTAAGACACCACTTCCAGGGAGCTTGATCACCAAGCATGCAGTGCCCTGCATTACACAGTGTATCATCTCCCCATCTCTTACTGAGATGACTCTTAACTATTTATTAACCTATTTATTAAACTTGTTGGCATATTGGCCCCCTGCCACTAAGGGGTGGTCAAGAACCATCCCGACTCCCCACCTCCTAGCCGAACATTAAGCTCTCCAGCTGGCCTGCCAAGGCTGCCAAGTATATTTCATTCCCTAAGCTAGATAAGTGAACTCCATCTTCCCTGTATAATTCAGGCCTTCTGTGCACTATCCCCACGTGCCTGATGTTTGTCCCCCCTAAATCCCTCAGCCATTTTCCTATCTCTCTGTTAACATTCTTTCTCGTTTTGTCAACCCTTCCCGGGTTCCGGGCTCTCTTCCATTTTAACCTGGGCACCCAATCTGTCCAAACAATTTTAACCCTTTGAAACCATTGTTTAATTATTAGTAAATCTTGTTTTATATTAACTATTAAACTAACCCCTTTCCTATCGGGTAGATCATTCTCTCCTAGGTGTAATACTATCATTGTCGGTGGGGGGAGATGGCGTAGGCTGCTCAACAATGGGAGAAGCTGCCTCCATCTCATCCCGCTCTTGCCCATCCATCTGACCTGTGCTTTGGTGCCTAAGCCTAACTGAGATCCCCATGTAGATGTTTTGGCAGCTGCTTCGGCCCATCGTACGAGGCTGTGGCCGATGATCCACACCTCTTCTCGTGTAAACCCGCAGGCCCAGGGTCCTGGTAAAATAAACAGGGAGTTGTTAGCTGTGGTAGGGTCGGATGTATTTCTTGTACGTGTGTGATCTCCACCTTCCCACACGTTGGATTGCAACTTCAGGCAATCCTGCTGCTGCAGCCATTGTTGCTGCCCCAATCCTGAAGGAATGGGATCCGAAATCCATAGCCGGGAGGCCAATCTTTTTTATGGCAGCTCGTAATATCGTTATAACTTGATATGCTGTAGCTGGTATACCCGTTAAATGAACAAATAATGGGCCGGGGGTTTTTGGTCTAACCTCCATGTATTTTGTCATTTGAGTTACCGGGCATATACTGTCTGGTCCCCCTTTATATAGATCGACTCTCTGGCCATGTCCCCTTTGGTCGGTCTTTGACCGACGGAGTCGGAGTATTATTCGTGGTTGCACTGCCTCCAAATCATCAACGTGAAAGGCATTCCGGGACAAATCTTTGTTTGAATTAGCAACGACTTCGCTTACCCTAAAACCCCCAAAAAACATGATGGCATATATTGTTTGGAAGAGTTGCACCTCATAAGCGTCGTAACAAACATCCTTGAGGACTGCAACCACCCGGGTAAGGATAGGGGATGTTATGGGGGATCGCAATTTACGGGCCGTGGATTGATCCCGCTTCCAAGCCTCCAGCATATGCTTTATATAGAATCCTTTGTCAGGAGACTGAAATCCATTCAGTCTGCTGGCAAAGTTAATGGCCGCGATCTTCCCGGCTATGGTCCCCACGGCTAAGCCTCGTTTGTGTAGGTCCAATACAAATTGAAGGACTTCAGCTTCCTCTATGGGGAACCCGGTCCACCAACCCTTACCTACCCTGAATTGTTGAAATTCCCTGAAAGCCCTACCATACGCAGCCTGAGTTCGAGGGGCCAATGCCCCTTGTACGGTGGACTGCACTTCTACCTCCCAAGGCTCCAGATTCCTTCGGGCAGCAGGTCCGGTTCGGCACGAGCCTCTGGGGCCAATTCCCGGAAGCGGTCCATCTGGAATCGAGAAAGGGCATCTGCAATCCCGTTATCGATTCCAGGCACGTGTCGTGCAATGAAAAGGATGTTATCTTTCAAACACGCCAGCACTAGTGCCCGGACCAACTGCATAACTCTGGATGAACGAGAGGAGAGTGAGTTAATAACATGGACTACAGCAGAATTATCACACCAAAAGACAACTGTCTTATTGGTGAATTGCCGAGACCATAAGAGGACCGCCACTACTATGGGGAATAACTCCAAAAAAGTTAAATCCCTAGTAACCCCCGTGTGATGCCACTCGTCGGGCCATGGTGCGTTGCACCAGTGCTCTCTGAAGTATACACCAAAACCAAATTTGCCTGATGCGTCCGATTGAACCTGTAAGTCAGCTTGCAGAAGCAGTAAATCTCTCCAAAAGCTAATGCCATTGAATTTCTTGAGGAATGCCTTCCATACACCCAAGTCCTGCCGCATTTCGCTAGTGACCCTTACTCGAAAGTGGGGGGGCATTTCCCCCCTTAGCTTTTCGTATAGCCGGGATAAGAATGCTCTTCCTGGTGCCACTACTCGGCAAGCGAAATTTAAACTCCCAATCAAGGATTGAAGAGTCCTTACGGTGATTTTATGGGTTGCAAGGCATTCGTCAATTTTGCTCATTATACCCACTAATTTCTCTGCTGGTAGTCTGGAGGTCATGGCTTCGGTATCCAATTCAATACCCAGGTAGGTGAGCTTGGTCGTTGGGCCCTCGGTTTTTTCTGGGGCCAGTGGCAAGCCTAACTCGGCTGCGAGCCTTTGGAATAGGTGCAGGGCGGTGCTACATTCTTTTGTCCCTGGTGTGCCAATTATAAGGAAATCATCGAGATATTTTGATATTGCCCCACTCGACAGCCTTTGGACCAGAACCCATTCTACTAAGGTGCTGAATCGTTCGAATATGGAGCAGGAGATTGAGCAGCCCATTGGCATAGCTCGGTCATAGTAATACCCTCCTTGGAATTGAAAACCAAGGAGATGGAAGCTCTTAGGGTGCACCGGCAAAAGGCGAAATGCTGATTTCACATCGCACTTTGCCAAGAGTGCACCCCTACCAGCAGCTCGAACTTTAACTACTGCTTCGTCGAAAGACGTATATTTGATGGTTGAGAGCTCCTTGGGTATGGCGTCGTTGACCGAACTACCCCGTGGGTAGGATAGGTGATGAATCAGGCGAAATTCGCCTTCTGCTTTCTTTGGTACGATACCTAATGGGGAAATTACGAAGTTCCACATAGGTGGGCGTTCGAAAGGTCCCATTACTCTCCCCTCCTGGCATTCCTTCTTGATCTTGGCCTTTACCATGTCCTCCATCCCTACTGTTGACTTAAGATTTCGTGCTTCGGGAAGCTGGCCAACATTAAACGCTGGTATTATAAAACCGTTTTTAAAACCCTTAACCATAAAATTAACTTCCGCCCTGTTCGGGTGACGTTGTAATGCTCTTTCGAGTGCGTCAATTTTAATTGGGGTCGGGCCCTTTTGTGTTGCGTGGTCCGGCGGGGGAGCTAGCCCCCCCTTTCCCGGTACCTCCGCCCGTGCCATACCCTTTCTTTCCTCCTTTTTGCCCGGTCCGAAAGCAATTACTCGCTGGATGGCCACCCCCGCATCCTGAACATGCATGCCGGAACCTGCACGATTGGCGGTTACACCGGCCCCTTTTATTGTAGTCCCAACAGGTGCCAGGTGTGCCTTGACCCCCTGTGCGACTTTCTGGCCGAAAGGAATCGTAACCCCAGGCTACTCCTCCCCGAACCAGGGGGTGCCCACTGTCCGCTCTGGGTGCCTTTGTGACATCGACCATGCACTCCAACCAAAGGTCGGGTGCATGGATATCCCACCGAAGCCCGGGCGTAGTGGCGGCTCTATGGCGAAACGCCTCGTCGTACCGTAGCCATGCGCCCACCGGTCCCGTTCCATAGGCGCGCCGAACTATGTCAGCGTACTTATGGAGCTCTAGCGCTCTGCTGGGGTCCGCCTGTAGGATCACCCCCATATATACTGCGAAAGCTGAGGTCCAATTAGCCCAATTCCGATCAGCTTTTGGGCGTTTGAATTTTTCTTTCTCCTTTCCTTCCTCGGGCTCGGAGTGATCCACAATTGGATCACTGAATAATAGGGCATAAATATCAACGTATTCCCCCTTTAAAAATTTTTCCTTGACAGAGGGCAATAGATGTGCCCCAAATGGCGCAGCCACGCTGGGGATGGCCCCCCCAGGGGGTGGGGGTGGGATGGTTCCTATTTGCCCTTCCGCTAACGCCCCCGATGTCATAGAGTGCTCCCCGGCTACCCCGGTGACTGTTGGGGTTCCTGTCCCGTGGGGGGTTCCGTCTTCTCCTGTGCCTACAAACAGTTGGGTACCCCCAGGGCCAGCAGGTCTCTGAGGTGTGTCAATCGGGTCAGACCACAATCGTGGGTGACCCGTCGAACCAGCTGATGGGGGAGGGGCCGGAGTCACCCATACCCAAGCCCCGTTCAAGGACATCAGTTTCGGGGAGTCTACACCCTGTCCTGGTCTATTCTCACCCCTTTGTGTGAGCCCCTGTACTTCGCTGCCGAGGCGCCTAACCCCAACCGTTCCACTACCTTCCCCTGTGACTTGTTCACCTTGGGTTGGTGCGATTGGAGCCAGTCGGGCTCGGTTGTCCCTGGGTCTAGCGGCCTCAGTTGTTCTCTCTGCGCGTAACTCCTCCTCAATGGCGCATAGTCTTCTCCAAATCGCCGCGTCTCCACGTTCCTCCGCCCCTTCGTCCGGTTGGATTCGCCGTCTGGCCACTGGGGGCGAGCTATCCTCATTCGGGAGCCTGGAAAAAAGAATGGGAGCAGGCCCCCCCCTCGCGGGCCCTAGGCCCAGGTCACCACTCCGACCCAACTGCTCCCGGTATTGGGCTAGACCAGGTACCCCGTCCCTGTCGGTGACCCCATGAGTACCATCATGCGGGTCATGGTCTCCCCTTATTCCGCTGGGATCTTCCCTCTGCCTTCTCAGGCTCGTGCTTCCAGAGGGATCCCGAGGAATAGGGCAGTCCCCCCTCACTCCCTCTTGGGCAATATGGCCCTGGCTGTACTCCTGGCGGGGTCTTAGGTCCGCATCATACCCACTCTCCAAACCGGTTTGGGTGTGGGTCTGATAGGGACAGCCTTCGTATTGGCTGTCCCTATATCGGGCTGGTGGGCCCACCATCCTTCTTTCTCTCCTCCCAGGGGAGGGGGCAGGAGGTCCCTCCTGTCCCCGTTGGGTGTTAATGCCCCTTCTATGTTCCCCCATGGGGGCTTCCTCCATTGCCCAGCTCCTTCCTTCACTGCTTGTGCAAGGTGGGGCATCCTCCCTTCCTTCTCGCACCTCAGGGGGGAGGGGGATCCCCCCCATCCCCCCTTGAGGATTGAGGCCACTCGTTCCCTCCCCGGGGTTCGTGTCTCCCAGCCCATCCCCCCGTTCTCTCCAGGGGGGTTCCATCTGGGAACTTGGGCGGGCCCTTAATAGGGCCTCGCATTCCCGGAGCCGCTCCATCAGGGCGGCCCGGGTTGGGATACTCTCCCCCGCTTCACCTGTGGGTTCGGGAGAGGCTCGTGCCTGGGGGGCCTTCTTCTTCTTGTTTCCCCCCTTTTGGTTCTTGTTGGAGCGCCCCATCGCCGCGCTCGATTTCCCGCTCTTTGTTTCCCGTTCGGGGGGGAGCAGCAGCAATCCAACTTGCTGCTGCTTCACTGCCCTCCGCTTCGGGAATGCCGCACCACGCGGCTAACAGAAGAGACGCCCCTCCTAAAAGGGGCGTGGCCTCCAGGTCCCACGAGGTGCGCATGCACCACCTCGCTCTGGGACGGTTGCCCCTGGCAACCCAGGCAAAGCGCGCGAACGGGCTCTCTAACGAGCCCCGTTCGCCGGCCCTGTTCTGCGTCTCCCCTCACAGGGGAGGGGGGGCGCGACAATCACCCCGTCGCCGCCATTTTGGCGGCGAAGGGGACTTCTCTCCCTCTTCAGGATCTGCTGCTTATTATTTCCATCTGATCTCTGAAGTGGAGGAGAGCATTTGAACCTAATATTTCTTGGCCTTTCCATGAATACATTCTAGGAATTAATATGGGTTATTTCCCCCTCCTTCACGCCCCCCCCCAACCCAGCATTTGTTTATATCTGCAAATCTCACTTGACACAATTTTAGTGTGAACAGTAAAGCATCTCTGGGTTCTTTCCCACATTACAGTTTAAAATCGTAAAACATGGGAAAGGAGGTAAAGCAACATGTGGTAATTCACCTTCCATTTATTTTGTGATGTGTGAACACTTCTGTTTGGTGGTAAATCCACAGTGATCCATGCTAAAGGAAAATACCTAGGGAACCACTTCCATGGGTCACTCTGGATTTTCTGCATTATAAAATAAATTGTGTTATCACAAATAAGCACTGAGTGGTAATAATTTGCTGTGGATTTTCTGTGGATTTTCAATGGACTCTACCACTTGACATTGTTTTGCCCCATGTGTAATGTTAACGTTGTCGTTTGTGCAAAGTGGGCATAAAATGCTATTACTTGGACACGTGACTGGAAACTTCTGGGGATGGCAGTTTGAATTCTCTTCACATGGGGGTAATTATGGAGGAGAGGTGTTGTGTGTGGGGGGGGGGGACAGCCCTAAGAGTATGCATGTGTGAGAAATTAATGCCATATCCTACTCAACTTTTGAGTCCTAAACAAATTGCAGTAGCTCTCTCTACTTCATGTAGAGGTCAGTGGGAGGAAGAGAACATGGGGGGAAATGGCTATGAGCTGACTGAATTGAGTCACCTTTTGTTTGGTTATTGAATTTGCAGGACAAACGATGTAAGGGTGAGGGAAAGCTGCCTCACTGGGACTTCAGGAAGGAGGGGGGAAACCATGCCCCCAGGGTGCGTCTCCCTGCTGAGAGAAATGCTGCAAACAAAATAGACAGGGAACATGCAAACTCTGGAATAATACACCCCCCACACCCAGCAATAAACTTCTTTTATAGCTTTAAACATCTCAGGGTTTTGTTTTCAGATAATTTCAGTGTTGGAGGCTTCTGGGTCAGGGAGGTGGGGCTTCCCTGGCTTGAGGCAGATCCAGCACACACACGCACACACACCTCATAAGGATGCCACTTCTTGCAGCAGTTTGACCCTGAGACTCCCATTTGGGCCCATGGAAGTCTTGGGTTCAAACTGTGAAAGGTGGCAACCCTACCCCACAACATCTACCCAAAGTTATGCCAACACCCATTCATTAGGTGGAAAAATAACACTTGGAATGACTTACCACGGAATATAGCAGATTCTCCATAACTTTAAATCAAACTGTGGGGCCAGATACTTCTTTACACTAATGCCCTTTCACACCTCTCTGTGGTGTTAAAGGTCCTCAGAATGTGCGATATTAATTAACTGGGGGTATTTTATAGAAGGACAGAGTATCCCGAGCAGGACCAATATTTCCTTCTGCTGTGTCTTAAGCAGGGAGAAGGTCTGGCCAGATATAGCATGTGGAATGAATGTCCTCCTCCCAAACTATGACTTCCAGCTGTGAGAGCACACATCCCCTGTCCCTCCCACATCTTTCTGTTATTCCAGAGGGCTGATGTGTACAGCATGAGGAAAGGGACAGGGAGTGTGAGGCACAAGCAGGAGAGCAGTGGCAAGAAGTCTGCCCTCACACTCCTTGTTCCTTCCTCTGAAGCACACACCAAACCCTCTAGGGTGTAGCCTGTCTGGTGTATTTGGGGGAGGGGAGATGGGTAGCATGAACTCTGGAGAGGAAGGAATGACCAAAAGGAGAGGCCAGAGTATACCCCACCCTCCAAAGACTATCCTAGCTGGACCCCTGCTGGGGGAGGTTTAGGCCTGAGTGGCAAAGCTTTGGATATAAGGGTCCAGGCATGGGGTGTGTGCCTGATGCAGTGTGTTGTGGGTGGAGCTTTATATGGGTGAAGTACTAGTGGCCTCCATGAAAGACAGGATCCCGTTGGGAGAGCAGTGCTCGAGGAACAAATTGCCACAGCCAGCAGGGGAATAAAGCTGCTTCTACACTCCCAGTCTGAACTCCCTTCAGTATGGCTCCTGAAATGACCACCTCAGCTGACATTCCCAAATATCAACCCTGACTCCCACTGGACTAATTTACCTGGGAGTCAGGGCCAGCCTTAGAATTTGAGGGCCCGAGGGTGAAAATAAATGCTGGGCCTCCATGACCTTGTCCGCCATAGCCTCACTCTCTTAACCACTTCCTGCCCAGTTGGGTCCTGCCCCCCCATAGGTGGGAATAGGAGGCAGGGCCCTGCAGAAAGCAGCCATCCCAGGCCCCGTAGGGTTGCCACCTGTGGTGATTTTTTTACCTGACAGTCTCATAGGCCAAAATGGAAATTTCAGTTTAAAAAAAAAAGAAAGAAAAAAAAAGACAACTGAAGATAGCAACCCTACCCAGGGGCACAGAGTTTATTTATTTAAATTGTTATCCTGCCCCTCGCTAAAAGGCTTAGGGTGGCTTACAAAACAAAATATAAACGTAACCTATAAAAACATATAGAAGACAGAAACATTAAAATACAAACAAACCCCCAGAAAACACCCTACCCCACCCACAACCCTCCACAAAACCCACCCAATGTCACAGCAGGGGGGAACAATACAAGGGAAGGGGCGGACAGGGGTGCGCACACGGAAGGAAACCCCTTCCCCACGTTCAGAGGCGGGGACCCTTCTGTCCAGTGCTTGGCAGGAGCTCGGGGGTAAAGATGCCCTTCGGGATAGAGTGGTGGCCACGAGATCTACAAGAGATTAGGCCTCTCTCATCATTGGGCGCTGAGCAAGCTGCACAGGGGTGCTCCCTCTTGCCTCTCACACACGCACACCCTAGATACACACCACAGGGGAGGGGAGGCATAGTGGTACCCGTGAGGATAGGAGGGGCAGGGGTCCCAGTCCCAGGGAAAAAGGAGGAAGGACTCAACCACACCACGGAGGGCAGGAAAAACCCACGGAGGGGGAGGCACGCTCACACCCTCTCGTTCGTCACCCACTCACGCTCGCACTCACTCGAAGGGAAATACACAAGGCCAACACTCACCCTTTGCGACACCAGCAGCCGCCACACTCTCTGACATGGAAAGGGGACACAGGGAAATACAAGGATAGGATTCACACGCAATGCACTTAGCTCTCAGTAAGGGGGCCAGTCTGTTCAGATCACCGGCGCTGTGTGTCTGATAGCATCAACCACGCCCTTCCGGCATGCCTGTAGCCGCAGGGAGCGGTGCAGTGACAGTGGCTCCGCCCCCGAGCCCAGCGTGACTACGGGGGCAGGTTCTTCGGCGGCGACCCGCTGAGGCACCACCTCGGCAGCCCCCGGGCATCATGACATGCCTGGAGGACCCGCTGGGACCCCCACAACGGGGGGGGGGGGAGACCCGGGGAGGGCACCCTCCGGCGGGCCGGAAGTCGCTGCCACTGGGATCCCCTGCCTCGAAGGTAAGCTGCGGCTCTGACAGTACCCCCCCGCAAGCCCCCCGGCCAAGGGCCCAGCAGGGTTCTGGTTTTTCTGGGTGCCGCCGATAGAACAGGGCCGTGATGGGTGTCGCAGGTTCCCAAGACCGGTCATCCGGGCCAAACCCCACCCAGTCAATAAGGTAGTGCAGGCACCCGCGATACACCTTTGAGTCGAGGATGGCTTTTACGCCATAGTCCTGGTCATCGGGAGGCACTAACGCAGGGTCCCCGGGGCCAGTCCTTCACGTCTGCTTTCTTTGAGAAAGACGCAAAATGTCGGATGTATCTGCAGGTGAGGAGGTAAACGTACTCAGAAGGTAACATCATTAATCTGCTTGTCGATGGGGTATGGTCCGAAGAACTTATCATTGAGTTTTTTAGACGGGCGTGTAGACGGGCATGTAGTGCCGTTCATTGATCCATACATAGTCACCAGGCTGAAGGGGGGCCACTGGCCAACTATGCTTGTCTTCTTGCTCTTTGTAACGTTGCCAGGATTCGGCTAGCATCGTCCTTGCAAGAGCTTGAGCCTGCCAAATGTGCTGCACAAGACTCCCTGCTGTGGGTACTTGGATTGCAGGGGTGTCAGGAGCCCCTATCTGTGGATGAAATCCATTGTTAACAAAAAAGGGGGATTCACCAAGGGAGGCATTCCGAGCATTGTTATGCGCAAATTCTGCTAGTGGTAGCCATGTATACCAGTCATCCTGGAGATAAGTAATATAACAACACAAATATTGTTCAAAATCTTGGTTTACCCTCTCCACCTGACCATTTGCCTGCGGGTGATAGGCGGTGGTTGGCTTCAGCTGTATGTGGAAGGCAGAGAAGAGGGCCTTCCAGAAGCGAGAGACGAACTGGGAGTCCCGGTTGCTTACAAGTTCAAGTGGCCACCCATGCACTTTGACAACATGACGAATGAAAAGGAGGTCCATGCGGTGAGCGGTAGACAGTCCTTTGCAGGCAATAAAGTAGACCATTTTTGAAAAATGGCCCACCACTACGCATACTGTAGTATAGCCCTGTGAAAGGGGTAGTTCAGCAATAAAGTCAATTCTGACTCATTGCCAAAGTCTGAGAGGGATGTTAGATAGTTGTAGCAAGCCCCCTGGGGCTTGTCGGGGAGTTTTGGTATGGGCACAGGTGGTACAACCATTGACATAGCGTTGCACATCCCGGTTGAGGGTTGGCCAACAGAAGGACCACCAGATTAATCGATAAGTGCACTCCCGTCCGGGGTGTCCTGCTAAAGGTGCATCGTGGTGTGCCCATAGGACCTAGTCAAGTCAAGTTTATTACGGGTACTGGCTCTCACCATGACCCGGCACCTAACAAACAACATAAAATTAAGCATTTAAATACAAAATAGAATACCAATTGGTATTAGTTATCAATCATCAATCATCTCTTCAATACTCTTAAGTTCTTACCAGGACACATGCCCTCCAGGTTCATAACATATTAATATAGTTATCGATACTAGCTCTCTCAACTGTACAGGTGTCACCGGGATGTGGGGAAGGGATAATCCAGACACATGCCTGCTGAGGTACCCTCGGTCAGAGCAAGGAAACTGCGGTGATAGAATGCCCGTCAGGATAGTGTGTGGGCTTTTACCTCTAATTAAAGAGAACAAGCCCCTATCATCATAGGGCTCTGCTGACCGAGAACCAAAGAATGCCCTACAATCACCTTGCTCAGGCAATACGACACAAGGGGAGCAGGGGGTGAGGGGATCACCCAAGGGGTGTGCTAGGGCCCCCGGGGGGCGGGGAAGACGTGGGACACTCACCTCCGACTATCAGGTTCCAAGGCCCGGGATAGGGGAAGGGCACACACTCACCACTTACTCGTCCTCTCTGCTCACACACTCCAATATACACGACAAGGTCTCAGGGGAAAAGGTCCAAACGCACGGGCAATGTCCACAGTCACGGGTCAACTCTCTCCACATTCAAAATGCACACAAGGGGGGCCGGTTTCCTCTAATCACCAGCGCCGTTCCCCAGGCGGCGCTGGTTCTTATTCTCTAAGCCCTGCCCCCCGTTCGAGCCCGCAGCCGCTCTGAGCGGCACCGCGGGGGCGGGGGAAGCCCAACATGCTTTGGCGTTGCTGGGGGTGTGGGTGTGGCCTGCGGCTCCGCCGCTGTTGCCGGCCAAAGAGAGGGATTCCTGCTGGGCCTGGTCGCTACGGGAGACGGGGGCATGGCCTGCGGCTCTGCCGCTGCTGCCGGCGAGGGTTGTGGGGGCGTTCCCTGCTCTGTCCCCTCGGCGTGCGGGCCAAGAGGCTGTTGGGGCTGCTGGGGTTGGGACTGGGGCGAGCGCTGGGGAGTGGGAGCCCGGTGCCCGGGTCTCCCACTGACAGTACTCCCCCCTCGAGGCCGCCGGCCACCAAACGGCAGGGGACCCGACTTCTGGGGATGCCGGACATGGAATGCATGAAGAAGTCGGGGGGCAGATATATGCAAGGCCGGTTCCCATGAACGGTACTCAGGGCTGTAGCCGACCCAGTCCACCAAATAATGCAAGCATCCCCGGCGGAATTTAGCATTGAGGATTACTCGGACTTCGAATTCGGGGCCGGTGGCCGACATCTTCGTGGGGCCGGGGGGGACCACTACATCTTGTCCTGGGAGGGGGAGAGCTTTTTTCAGCATGGAAATGTGAAAGGTGGGGTGGATTCGTACATGGGACGGGAGCTGTGTCTTGTAGGTCACTTCATTTACTTGTTGCGCCACCGGGAATGGTCCAATATAGCGGGCATCTAGCTTGGCGGAGGGACAGACAGAAGGATAGTGTCGTCGGTCCACCCAGACCAGATCTCCTGGACGCAGTGGGGGCACGTCTCATCGATGCTTATCCCCTTGATTTTTATATCGTTGGCGGGCTTGTTGTAGAACTCGACGCTCTATAGTTTGGGCTTCGTGGATTTGGCTAATGAGAGCTACTGCGGCTGGAACTTCGGTCGAGGGGGAATCAAGCGTCCCTAGTTGGGGGTGTAATCCATAGGTGACATAAAAAGGGGATGTCCCAAGGGAGGCATTTAGGGCATTGTTGTAGGAGAACTCGGCCAGGGGGAGCCACGTGTACCAATCGTCCTGGAGGTAGTTCACGTAGCAATGTAGATATTGTTCCATATTCTGGTTCATGCGCTCCACCTGGCCGTTGGCTTGGGGGTGATAGGCGGTCGTAGGTCGTAGAGTGACTTGGAGGGATTGGAACAGCGCCCTCCAGAATCGGGAGGTGAACTGGGTCCCTCGATCACTGAAGATCTCTCGAGGCCATCCATGGAGCTTAAACACATGACGAATACAGAGTAATGTTGTTCGTTTCGCTGAGGGCAAGCCCTTCCATGCGATAAAATGGGCCAACTTCGTGAAATGGTCCACGATGACCAACACGGTGGTATACTGCCATGATGACGGGAGATCCACAACGAAGTCAAGCCCTATGCGCTGCCATGGCCCCGCAGGGAGGGGAAGGATTTGCAGGAGCCCTGACGGTGCGCGGCGGGGAATCTTGGTTCGTGCGCACGTGGCGCAACTGGATACGTATCTCTGCACATCTTGATGCAATGTTGGCCACCAAAAGGAGCATTGGATCATTTGCTGGGTTCGTTCAACCCCCGTATGTCCCGCCGTGGGGGCCTCGTGGTGGGCCCAGAGCACTTGGGCTTGGCAGGATGGGGGTACCATGATGCGCCCTTGGTGTCGCTGAAGTCCATCTACAGGATCCATAGAAGTATCTGTTGGCGTATCTAGCTCCTGACGAGTGGCTTCTTGGAGTGCTTCCCGGGACAAGTAGGTGGCGGAGAAGGTCTTGGCCTCTAGGATAGGTTCCGAGGAAGGCGGGACTCCAGGTGGGTCGTCTAGGTAGCGGGAGAGTGCATCAGCCAAAATCTGTAGTTTACCGGGTCGATATTGAATGCGAAAATTGAAGCGGGCGAAGAAGAGCGCCCACCGTGCGTGTCGTGCGTTTGCAATGTGGGCGGTTTGGAGAAAGGTCAAGTTTTTGTGATCTGTGACCACTATGACGGGGTGCAGGGCCCCTTCCAGATAGTGCCACCATGTTTCAAAGGCCGCCTTAATCGCTAAGAGCTCATGGTCTAAAATGGAATAATTTTGCTCTGCAGGGGTAAGCTGACGGGAGTAATAGGCGCACGGGAGTAGCGTCTTGGGTGGGTTGTAGGAGGACGGTTCCAACGGCCCTTCAGGAGGCATCTGCTTCTACACTGAAGGGCTTCTCAAAATCAGGATGTTGCAGCAAGGGGGCGGTCATAAAGGCTTGTTTGAGGAATTGGAAGCTATGTTGTTGTTCCGGGCCCCAATGGTAAGGGTGATTCTTTTTCAATAGTTGCGTAAGGGGAGCGGTGATCTCTGCATAATTGGGGAAGTATTGGCGGTAATAGTTCATGCTTCCCAGGAAGCGTTGCAGAGGTTTTACTGCCTTGGGCAGGGGCCAATCCCAAAGGGCGTCCACCTTTGCGGAATCCATCATCACCCCTGTAGGGCTAATCACAAACCCCAGGAAGCTAATGGTAGTGAGGTGAAAGGAGCATTTTTCTTGTTTGCAATAGAGTTTGTTTTGCCGTAGGCGTTGCAGCACCTCTCGTACGTGCAGTACATGTTCTTCCAACGTCATGGAGTAGATGAGAATATCATTGAGGTAGGCGATAACATACACATCTAGGATATCTCGGAAGACATCATTGATGAGGTGTTGAAATGTGGCTGGGGCGTTGGCGAGGCCGAAGGGCATTACACAATATTCGAACAATCGGTAGCGGGTACGAAATGCAGTTTTCCACTCGTCCCCCGGTCTTACTTGCAGTAAGTTATAGGCTCCATGAAGATCCAATTTCGTGAAGAGATGGGCTCCTTGGAGGCGATTAAGCAACTCGGGGATCATCAGAAGCGGGTATCGGTTCTTCACGGTGATTTTATTTAGTCCCCGGTAGTCAATACAAGGCCGCAAGCCCCCATCCTTTTTTGCTACGAAGAAGATGGGGGCCCCCGCGGGGGAGGTTGAGTGGCGAATAAACCCTTGTTGTAGACTCTCGTCAAGGTAGGTGCGGAGAGCTTGCAGTTCCGGTGTAGCTAGGGCATAAATTCACCCGAAGGGGGGTTCGGTACCAGGGAGGAGGTCAATGGGGAAATCATAAGGGCGGTGGGGGGGAGCTCGGTGGCTTGGGTCTTGCTAAAAACGTCGGCATAGTCTTGATACTCCACGGGTAGGGTTTTGTCGGACGGAGGAAGCTGGGATTCTATGGTAGCCCCGAGGGTTGCCCCGGGCGCAGGGAGTAGACAGGTGGTCGTACATCGAGGGCTCCTAAAACAGAGTTGTTTGGTTGACCAAACAATAGAGGGGTCATGAGTTTGGAGCCAGGGAACTCCCAGCACTACTTGAAATAGGGGAGTGCATACGACGTCAAAGGGGAGTTTCTCCGAATGATCCCCTGTAACACACCCCAATGGATGTGTGCACAGCGTTACTGGCCCCGTTTTTGTTCTGTCAAACGTTCTTCTGTTTGCAAAGCTAAATTGACCGGGGCCTCCCAGGTGCTTGGGGTCTCCACTAGGGCCAACTGATCCTTTATTTCTTCCCCCAGACCTCTTTTAAACATTACCTTTAATACCCCATTGGGCCACTGGAGCTCTAACGCTAGCTGCTGGAATTTCGTCAGGTATTCCAGGAGTCCCCCCTTGGACTGCCGGAGGGTCATAATGAGGGCCTCAGCATCCCGAGCTCTATGGGGGTGATCAAACAAGAATGTGAATTCCTTTACAAAATCAGTGTAATTACTGAGCAGAGGGCTATCCCCCTTAAGGAGGGTAGTGGCCCATTCTAGGGCGGTTCCTCCCAAATTACCGATAATAAAAGCCAGCTTTTGTTCATCAGTTACATAGGTAGCTGACTGTACCTTAAAGGTAAGCCGGCACAAGGCCAGGAATCCTTGGAAGGCTTGTCTATTTCCAAGAAATTTTTCTACATTGGGACCCTTGGGTTCACGAGGTCCCAGGGGTACTGCTGCTGCCACAGGAGGAGGTGGTGGATTACCCCCTATCCCTGCGGCTGGCCCTGCCGGTGCAGCAGCCCCTTGCAGCTGTGTGAGTGCTGCGGTTAAGTCTCCTTGCTTGGCCTGGAGATCCTTCATCTCCATTGCCAGGGATTGCACTGCATGTATAAGCTGCGAATTTTCTTTGGAAATATCCATGGTAACTCAAGCCCGTACCGGGGCCAAGGGGTGCTGGTGATTTGTCACTGGGATGGGGGGAAGGGATAATCCACACACACGCCTGCTGAGGTACCCTCGGTCAGAGCAAGGAAACTGAGGTGATAGAATGCCCGTCAGGATAGTGTGTGGGCTTTTACCTCTAATTAAAGAGAACAAGCCCCTATCATCATAGGGCGCTGCTGACAGAGAACTAAAGAATGCCCTACAATAACCTCGCTCAGGCAATACGACACAAGGGGAGCAGGGGGTGAGGGGAGCACCCAAGGGGTGTGCCAGGGCCCCTGGGGGGCGGGGAAGATGCGGGACACTCACCTCCGACTATCAGGTTCCAAGGCCAGGGATAGGGAAAGGGAACACACTCACCACTCACTCGTCCTCTCTGCTCACACACTCCAATATACACGACAAGGTCTCAGGGGAAAAGGTCCAAACGCACGGGCAATGTCCACAGTCACGGGTCAACTCTCTCCACATTCAAAATGCACACAAGGGGGGCCGGTTTCCTCTAATCACCAGCGCCGTTCCCCAGGTGGCGCTGGTTCTTATTCTCTAAGCCCCGCCCCCCATGCGAGCCCGCAGCCGCTCTGAGTGGGGGCGTGGGAAGCCCAACGTGCTTTGGCGTTGCTGGGGGTGTGGGTGTGGCCTGCGGCTCCGCCGCTGTTGCCAGCCGAGGATTGGGATTCCTGCTGGGCCTGGTCACTACGGGAGACGGGGGCGTGGCCTGCGGCTCTGCCGCTGCTGCCGGCGAGGGTTGTGGGGGCGTTCCCTGCTCTGTCCCCTCGGCGTGTGGGCCAGGAGGCTGTTGGGGCTGCTGGGGTTGGGACCGGGGTGAGCGCTGGGGAGTGGGAGCCCGGTGCCTGGGTCTCCCACTGACACCAGGTGAGCTACTAGGTTAAATTGGATTAGATTTATTCCAACAAATGGCTTCTGCCATAGCCATTTCAAGAACAGCAATAGCAATACAAAACAATAATCATAACTAAAATAAATAATACAGTTTAACAATCATGACAAACATAAGTATAATACTAAGAACACAGGGATCTCTTACAACATCCTTACAGAGGGCAAAAGGTGGCCAAAATGGGGACCAGGCTAAATTAGATTAATTATCATGGAGAAGCCCCATGCCTTATGATATTCCCTCTTAACAGTTTGTCCTGAACTAATTGCCTTTCCCTACAAGCCAAGTAAGTGTAAGATGCCAGGGCCACCATCTCCTCCTTATGGGGCTTCGCAAGAAGAAAGAAATACATATTGCTCTGTTCATAGGGAGACAGCTCCTTAGGGAACAGAGGGGTTATCCACACCTCCCTAAGTACCTCAAAGTGTGAGCATCGTAGTAGAAAATGGTCAATTGACTCTACTTCCCCTTTGTAGCAAGAGCACAGCCTATACTCCCAGGGAATTCCTTTAAACCTCCCCTCTGTTACCGCTATCTTTACCAACTGCCATCGTAATTGGGTATATGCTCTACGAAGCTTAGAGTTTGCCAAAAGATCCAAGTAGGGTTCAAATCGGAACTGGCTCTTCAGCATCCCCATAGGTCCTGGGAATAGCATGAGGGGGGAACAACTATGCGGCCTTGCTTCTTCAGTAGTTCCTTGTCCTTCAGCTAGGATGGGTCCACGGTCAGAAGTAGTTCTTGCGCGGTTGCACATGCAAGGTGCTCTTGAGACACATAGGTGGTAGCGAACACCTTTTGGTCAAAGATGGGGCCTTGTTGTGTCTTTTCTTTACAGCTGGCATCGTGATACCGAGATAGCGCATCTGCTAAGATGTTGAGCTTGTCTGGTCGATAACGGATCACGAAGGAGAAGCGCACAAAAAAAAGAGTCCAGCGGGCATGTCTAGTGTTTGTGATCTGCACAGTTTGAAGGTAAGTGAGGTTCTTGTGATCCATCACGACAACAACTGGGTATTGTGCTCCCTCTAAGTAATGTCGCCATGATTCAAACGCAGCTTTTATGGCGAGCAGTTCCTGATCAAAGATCGTATAGTTCCGTTCTGCTGGACTTAGCTGCCGAGAGTAATAAGCGCAGGGCAACATTTGGTCCTGGGTGGGACCCTGCTCGGAAAAGACGGCCGCAAGGGCCTTGTTGGAAGCGTCGGCTTCTACCTGGAAGGGTCTTTGAAAATCAGGGTGGAGGAGGAGAGGTGCCGACATAAACGCCTTCCTTAAGTAGAGGAAGCTATGCTGTTGTTTTGATCCCCATGTAAATTATTGATGTTTTTGCAATAGTTGTGTAAACGGTGTGGCGATCTCAGTGTAGTGGGGAATGCATTGCCGGTAATAATTAGTGCTACCAAGGAACTGCTGAAGCTTTTTTACTCCCTTGGGTGGCGGCCAGCGTTGGATCACCTCAACCTTGCGAGGGTCCATTTGAATTCCAGTGAGAGTGATAATGAAGCCAAGGAAGTCCACCGAAGTAAGATGAAATGCACATTTCTCCAATTTACAATACAGTTTGTGCATACAGAGATGTTGGAGCACGTGGCGTACGTGTTCGATGTGTTATTGTCAGGTTGTGAAGTAGATCAGAATGTCATCAAGGAATGCAATTACACAGATGTCCAAGTGATTCCGGAGAATATCGTTAATAAAATGCTGAAACATGGCTGATGCATTAGCCAGGCCAAACGGCATCACCAAATACTCAAAATGCCCATATCGAGTCCGGAAGGCGG
The DNA here is from genome assembly GCA_003113815.1 of Sphenodon punctatus. Classification (NCBI taxonomy): domain Eukaryota; kingdom Metazoa; phylum Chordata; class Lepidosauria; order Sphenodontia; family Sphenodontidae; genus Sphenodon; species Sphenodon punctatus. The sequence continues at coordinate 301,284 of QEPC01012163.1, read as the reverse complement.
TTTTCCATTCATCTCCCTTCCTGACTCGAACTAAATTTTACGTTCCCGATAAATCGAGCTTTGTAAAGATGTTCACCCCTTGTAAGCGATTTAGGAGCTCCGGGATCAGGGGCAAGGGGTAACCAATTTTAATCATAACACTATTGAGGCCGTGGTAATTGATGCAGGGGTGAAGGCCTCTGTCTTTCTTGGGCACAAAGAAGATGGGCGCCCCTGCAGGGGAGCAAGAATCGCGGATAAAACTGTTCTGGTGTTGTCTAGATAGAGGCGAAGCGTCTCCGACTTGGGTGTAGACAGAGCACAGATGCGCCCAAATGGGGGTTCCGCCCCGGCTGAAGGTCGATCGGGCAGTCATGGGGCGGTGGGGTGGTAGGGTGGTCGTGGCCTGTTTACTGAACACGTTGCTGTATTCTTGGTATTCTGGAGGAAGCGGTGAGGGACTGGTGGCCAAGGTCTCAGGGGCTATCAGTGCTATTACCTGTACCGGCTGGGGAATACAAGAAGTGTGTTGGCAATATTCCGATGACAACTGAAGCTGATTATCACTCCAGGAAATCCGGGGGTTGTACTTGGGTAGCCATGGCAGGCCTAAAACCATTATGAAGAGTGGGGTGCAGACAATATCGAAGGTGAGATGCTCCTGATGGGATCCAATGGTGCACTTCAGGGAGGTCGTTTGTGTGGTGATGGGCCTGGATACCAGTGGGGACCCATCAATGGTATGGAATGGCTCTGGCTGTGCCTTTACCTCTGTCTGGATCACCTGGGACCCAATGAGGCCGATGTTCATGAAATTACTCAATGCCCCGGAGTCCACAAGGGCCCATATCATGAAGGAGCAATGTGGGTCAACTGTTACGGTTATTGGAACCTGTAAATGGGTCTGTAGTAAGGGAGGAGTTGCGGGGACTTGCTTGAGGGCCGAGGTGGCCCCTGCTCACCTCGGCCACTGGCGTTTCCCGCCTCCTGCCGCTGAGGAGCCAAGGAAGGGCAGGCTTGTATGAAGTGTGAGGGCTCCCCACAGTAGTAACTAGTAGAGGTGGGACCCCGGGGCAATTACTGGATACCGGATTTACCGGTTTTCCGGTTCTCAAAGAACCGGATTCTCGGATTAAATCCGGTATCCGGTACCGGTTTTATTCCATTGATTTCAATGGGGCACTGTGTCCCCATTGAAATCAATGGAATA
>QEPC01012163.1:268696-295565 GCA_003113815.1 Sphenodon punctatus | reverse complement strand
ACATCTCCACAGGCTGTCTAGCAAGCCAGATGTTTTGAATACACTTTCTGTTATCTCTTGTAGTTCCTGTAGACTGGTGACGTGTGAGAGGCCTAATTTGAGTTCTACAGTTCTCATTTTCAACCTTACAAACATGTGGAACCTTTGATATTACATAGTGTACATGTATAGTAACATTACCTACATGTGAAACCTTTGGTGCCACACATTTACCAAACATGTAGTCCCATGTTACACGTGTGTGACCCATGTTTCTCCGTGACAGACGATGTCATTCCACTGCATCAAGAAACAGCCAATCCAGCTCCAGGACCCGCCATCAGGTTTCTGGGGCCAAGTTACTGGCAGAGAGGGCTGTTGCCAATACCTAGAAGGTGCCACTCTAGCCCAAGCACCCACCGTCATGGGTCTGGGGCCATCATTCCTTGCACAGAGAGCCTTTTTCCGAATGCCCGAACCAAACCGAACGGCCGAACCCAAATGCGGCAAATGAACCGAATGGCCAAACTGAACCAAACGGCTGAACCCGAATCGCGATCTATTTGCCCATCCCTAGTAGTAACACGCCTGAGACCTCCGGCCTCTCTCTCTTTCTTCTCATGTCAGGGGATTTTGAGCTGCTCCCAGTTGCATTGGTTCAGGTTTCGCAGGTTTGGTCATCTCTGGCCCTGGTGTGGGCCCCAGGGCAGGTCGAGGTATGTACATTCGAGATTCTTGCCATCGCTCTCTACGTCATTCGGCTAGCTGATCGTCAATCTGGAGCGCGAGAGTGGCTAGTTTCCCCCAGGTGTTGGGCAATGCTGTGAACGCCAGCTGTTGTTTCAAGTCCTCGCTTGGCCCTCACTAAAATAGGTCTTTTAATACATCCTCGGCCCACTGTAATTCCAAGGCTAGCTTCTGGAAATTAGTAATATATTCAAGTAGGCTTCCCTTCCCTTGTTTAAGGGACATGATTTGGGTTTCCATGTCGCGTATGTGATGCGGGTAGTGAAATAGAAAGAGAATTCTTTTACAAAATCAGCATACTTGGATAAGAGTGGGCTTTTACTCTTCAACAGGGTGGTGGCCCAGTCCAATGCCACCCCACCCCCCAAATATTCAATAATAAAGGCTACCTTCAGCGTATCCGAGGAATAGGTGTTTGGCTGGACGGAGAAAGTCAACTTGCATAAGGCCAGGAATCCCTGAAAGGTGTGGCGGTCCCCAGTAAATCTTTCAAGCTTGGGCCCCTTAGGCTCTCGGGGCGTGGCAGCCCCGGCCCCTTGCGGTTTCGGGGGTGCCAACACAGGCGACAGAGCCAACAGCAGGGGCCTGCCCTGCCGGTCCGGCCAGCACTGCTGCCTCCAGCTCGGCCTGCTTGGCCTTTATATCTCGCAATTCAAGGCCCAAAGACTGAACTGCCCTTAGTAACTCCCTGATTTCTTTGGCCACTTCAGTGTTTCAAAATCCCTCCTTCCGGGGAGGGAAAGATGGTGCAGGTGATACTGTCATGGCAGGGGGGAACAATACAAGGGAAGGGGCGGACAGGGGTGCACGCACAGATGGAAACCCCTTCCCCACAAGCATCCAGAGGTGGGGACCCTTTTGTCCAGTGCTCGGCAGGAGCTCGGGGGTAAAGATGCCCTTCAGGATAGAGTGGTGGCCACGAGATCTACAAGAGATTAGGCCTCTATCATCATTGGGCGCTGAGCAAGCTGCACAGGGGTGCTCCCTCTTGCCTCTCACACACGCACACCCTAGATACACACCACAGGGGAGGGGAGGCTTAGTGGTATCCATGAGGATAGGAGGGGCAGGGGTCCCAGTCCCAGGGAAAAAGGAGGAAGGACTCAACCACACCACGGAGGGCAGGAAAAACCCACGGAGGGGGAGGCACACCCACACCCTGTCGTTCGTCACCCACTCACGCTCACACTCACTCGAAGGGAAATAACAAGGCCAAAACTCACCCTTTGTGACACCAGCAGCAGCCACACACTCTGACAGGGAAAAGGAACACAGGGAAATACAAGGATAGGATTCAAACGGAATACACTTAGCTCTCAGTAAGGGGGGCCAGTCTGTTCAGATCACCAGCGCTGTGTGTCTGACAGCGCTGGCCTTTATAGCATTGGCCACACCCTTCTGGCATGCCTGTAGCTGCAGGGAGAGGTGCAGTGGCAGTGGCTCTGCCCCTGAGCCCTGCGTGGCCATGGGCACGAGTTCTTCGACGGCGGCTCGCTGAAGCGCCGCCTTGGCAACACCCAGGAATCGTGACGTACCCGGAGGACCCACCGGGACTCCCATGACAGACGGGAGACCCGGGGAGGGTGCCCTCCGGTGGTCTGGAAGTCACTGCCGCTGGGACCCCAGCCGTGAAGGTAAGCCATGGCTCTGACACCCAGGACCACCTCCGAACCTCCAGGGGAAGGGAGTTCCATAGCACCGGGGAAGCAGCTGAGAACACCTCCTTGCAAACCCTTCATGTACGAACAAGACTAACGGATGGTACCCACAGGGACACACTCCCAGCTGATCGCAGGGGCCACAGTGGGGCATGGAAAGACAGGAGGTCGTTCAGATATGTGGAACCCAGACTGTTTAGGGCTTTAAAGGTTAAAACCATCACCTTGAATTGTGCCTGGAAAGCTATAGGGATGTGCAGACTTCGGAGTACTGGTGTAATGTGCTCCCGGTACCCCGAAAGGAGGCAAGCCGCCATATTCTCCACTAGCTGCTGCTTGCAAACAGTCATCAAGGGCAGCCTCATGTAGAGCACGTTGCAGTAATCTAGCCTTGAGCTGATGAAAGCATGGATGACAATGGCCATATCCAAATCAGAAAGGAAAGGCTGCAGCCTCCTCACCTGGTGGAGTTGATAAAAAGCACTCCTGGTTACCACCAGGCGCAGCAAAGGGGCCAGCAATCCAGGCACAGCAAAGAGTCCAGAAGTACTCCAAGGCTGCGAACTTGATTGATCAGAGAGGGCTGAACTCCATCAATAACAGAAGTCCCAATTCTCTCCAGGTCACAAGACCAGCCAACCACCATCATCTCGGGCTTGTCTGGATTCAGCCTCAATTGGTTCATCCTCATGTAGTCCCCAACAGCAGCCAAGCATCGGGTAAGCACCGACACTGCAGGGCCTGGGTCGGATGATAGAGAGGCAGCTGGGTGTCCGCATACTGATGGCACCTCACTCCAAACCTCTTGATGACCTCGCCCAGCGACCTTATATACACATTGAACAAGAGGGAAGACAGAATAGAATGCTATGGGACCCCACAGGGGAGGTCTTGCGAGGACGAGGAGCAATCCCCAGGCACAGATCACTGACCAAGGCCGCAAGCGCAGTCTCCATGCCATACCCAGACCTGGACTTAGGGGCAGGTCACCTAGGCAGGCCTCCTAGGTGGAGGTTCTTATGGCGGCACAGGTGGTGTGTGGCTGTCTGGCTGAGGGGACCTGGTGGGAGAAGGGGCTGGGTCCTTCCACCTGGGTGGGGGGTCTCAGAGGTTGGGAAGGTGGTAACTTGGGTTGGGGGCCTAGACCAGCCAGCCTGACAGGGTGGGGGTTGCCCTGGATGGGGTGAGCTGATTTTCTGGGAAGGGGAGGGGGACGCTTGGGCTGGAGGCGTGGAGCTCAGCTGGGAGGCACTGGGGAGGGGATATGGGGGGCTTGGGCTGGGGGAAGCTTGGCTGGGGAGGGGAGGAGAAGACTTGGACTGGAGGGGAGCTTGGAGGGGGACCTGGGAGAGACGGGCTGAGGGGAGCTTGACTGGAGAGGGGGACCTGGGAGACTTGGGATGAGGGGAGCTTGGCTGGGGGTGGAGCTTGCCTGGGGAGGGGGAACGTGGGGGGCGCTGGGGAGGGAAGGGGGATCTGGGAGTGGGGGGCGAGGCTTGGCTTAGGGGCAGCAGCCTGAGAAGGGCCTAGGGGTGCAAAATTCCTAAGTCTGGCCCTGGCCATACCTAGAATGAAAGCCTGACTGAAATGGGTCCAGGAATCCGATGGTATCAAGATATGCCTGGAGCTGTCAGGCAACCACTAGTTCAATAACCTTCTCTAAAAAAGGAAGGTTAGAGACAGGTCAGTAGCTGGCTCGGGAGTCAGCATCCAAAGATGTAGGTGGGAAGGACTCCACAGAAATAACCCATTCCGGGGCCTTAGGAGGTGCTGGTCCTGAGGTTACAACTTACCAGGACTCGTCTCCTTGTGGTGCTCCCTCTGATTTTGGGGCCTGAGCCACGGCCCCTAATGGCACTGTTTAAGGTGGGCCCTGATAGGAGTGTATGCATGGTCCCTCAGTTGCAGAGCAGCTTTATGCCTGGAAAGCAGCAGGGGCTTATTCCTGACTAAATGGGAGTAGTTTATTCTGAAGTAATGGTAAAATTTCTCCAGGATCTTCTGTGAATGGCCTTGTGCCAACAAGATTTCACCATACTGCATGACCCTTTAAGGCTCTTTGATGCTGCTAGAGTTGTGTACAGGGGCATAATGTAAATGTGTTTCGGACCACGTGTGTTTTTATGAATGGCATACTGGAGTTCAACCAAGAATGATGGGGCTCAGAGTCACCAGACTAGCCCCCTGGGTTATCCAGTGGTGCCTGGATAACCCAGAGAAATTGGGTTGTAGGGTGGGTAGGGAACATCTGAAAGGGGTGGGGTGAAGAGACTTTCTCATCTCATTTTTGATGTGGCCCCACTTCCTTGGGAGCATCATCCCATCAGAATGATTGGAAAGGGGTGGGAGAGACCCTTTGTCCCACTCTGTTCTGGTGAAAGCCTACAGGAAGGTGGCACGGCAACCTTGCACTTAATGCAGGACAGGCATGACTGACTAAAATCCAATGACTTCTGTGATACAGGCCAAATTATGATAAAAATAATGGTCCCTTCTGCCCTTAAAATATACCAATCCTAGCAGAAGCACACCCAGCAATACAAAGCAGAAGGTGGTGGAGAACCAGGTGCCAAATCTTTCCCCATGTCTCCTTTTTTGCTAACACATAAAAGTAGGAAACAAGAGGACCTATATTGGCTGCTTTTCCACAAACTGCTTTGGTGCCACGGGCGTATGCACTATTCAAATCCAGCGCAGCTCCCATCTTGTGGGAAAGTAGGAATTGTGGTTCTCCTGCCAGCAAGCTTGTGCAACAGACAGGGTAGTGAAATCCTACTCTGTCTGTTACGTGAGCTTGCCAGCGGCAGAACTGTGGTTCCTACTTTCCCACGAGACGGGAGGTGCGCTAGATTTGAATAGTGCATACTCCCGTGGCACCAAAGCAGCTCGTGGGAAAGCAGCCTCATTCACATCTCATCTTTATTGCTCAAATTTCCATAAGCCTAAGTGCAAATGATTCACAAAATGTCTTGGCTGAGATCATTTCCCCATAAAAGAAACAAAAATGGCTGCACCAATGAGGGACTTGCAGGCATTAACAGTATACAACTGTGGAAATATTGGGCCTGTGCTGTGTTTCACTTAGTTCAGCCACTAAAGCTCTCTAGCTTGACATGGAGCACTAGCAGAGCACACAGCTCTTCTGTTTGGGTGTCCACACCGAGGGTTGCAAAAGTTCCACACAAACTTTCTCTTTCATAATAGATTTTTGAGGGGTATTTAACATGTTGGGTCTTGATTATTTGAAAATGCCCCTGTTAAAAGCAACAGTTTTGAGGGGGAGAGGTGCAGGGGTTGTCCAGAATGTTCCAGTTTGTGAAAATTTCTGAGGTGAGGAGTTGAAAATGTAAGGGCTTAAGAGAAGAAGAGAATGCTCATCACCTGTAATTGAATTTCTGTGAGTCAACAAACTTGTTGCCACCCTTGTTAAAACAAGTTAAGAGGCGGGGTGGGGGTGGGGGAGGGCGGGGAGGTTATTAATATTTGGGTTTAGCCCCAATTAAGCAGTCAGCAGACCAGCAACCGCTGTACTGCCTCAGGGCAAACCTCAGAGTAGGCAAGGAAACTAGTGATTGCACCAAGGAAACTTGATTCAGCTTAAAAACAGGATGTGTTTCAGTGGTGCAAGTTGTGACTTTCCCTGTCTACATTTGGCCAACACAGCAGCCAGAGCTCATCCCTCTGATTGCAAAATGTCATGTCACCTCTGAACGAGCGCTTGACCATCCAAGCTCCAGTTGCCAAATGAGGTTTTGTGAAAAGTATCTTTTTCCAGGAAAAATCTCATTTGTCTTATTTTCTTGTAACTAAAATATGCATTTTCCTGAGAAATAACTTTTCATCTATGTCTGTCTGTCTGTCTGTCTGTAAAAACAGCAAAAAATGTAAAGCAAAAAATGCTAAAAATTTTGCTTTCCTTTCTCTGGAACTGGCACAATTTGTGAGGCTGCTTACCTTCTTCTCATCTCTCCCCCCCCCCCCAAACCATAGGGCACATTGTAGGTTGCATCTTCTCATAGTTTGACCCTGAGACTCCCATTTTGGCCTATGGGATTCTCGGGGTCAAACTGCAAAAAGTGGCAATCCTAGGCACATGGCTATTTTTCAGACAACTCCATATACATTTCTGGGAAGGTTTTGAAGTGAAGATTTATAAATTGGTCACAGATTAATAATCTTATTTATATAGCACCCCCCCCCACACACACACACCTTGCATGGCACTCAGAGCGCTTTACAGAATGTATTATTATTATTTATTATTTATTTATTTTATTTGTTTTATTTGTTTTATCCATTTCTATACCACCCCTCCTGCCTCAGGCAGCTTGGGACGGCTCACAACCACATCATAAAATACAATAAACACACAAATAGCAATAATAAAACAAACATATCAATAAAAACATTAAAAAATACCAAAGGTGTGCAGTAAAATATCAAAAACCATCTCCAAAGCCACCCACTAACCCTCCCCTCCACCAAATGCCTGGAGGAAGAGCCAGGTCTTATACTGATGGTGGAATATAAGAAGGCTTGGGCTGAGGCAGACTTCCACCGGGAGGAAGTGCCACAGCATTGGTGCGACCGCCGAGAATGTCCGTCTGGCAATCCCCACCCATCTGTAGTGGGGGACCTCCAGAAGAGTAACCCCCAACAACCGCAGGAGCCACCCAGGGGCCCAGAAGGTGAGGCAGTCCCTCAGATAAATAGGGCCCAGGCTGTTAAGGGCTTTATAGGTTAGCACCAGCACCTTGAATCGGGCCCAGGAGACAATAAGCAGCCAGTGCAGAGCCCAGCACACCGGTGTAATGTGCTCCCTGTGGCCCATCCCAGTAAACAGACGTGCCACAGCATTCTGCACTGGCTACAGCTTCCAGACCGTCACCATGGGCAGCCCCAAGTAGAGCGCATTACAATAGTCTAACCTCGAGGTGACAAATGCATGGATGGCAGCGGCCAGGTCGGAATCCGAGATATGATGGGGGGGGGGGGAAGTGCCTCACCAGATGTAATTACATCTGGTGCGGTGGCTTCAGCCACTGGTTTTGGTTCCTGACCTGGCCACGATCATCCATGCTTTTATTACCTCTTGGTTAGATTACTGTAATGCGCTCTGCGTGGGGCTACCTATGGCGACGGCTCAGAAGCTGCAGTTGGTGCAGAATGTGGTGGCCCAGCTCCTGGTGGGGCTGGGCCGTCGGGAGCACATTACACCAATACTCCGATCTCTGCACTGGCTGCCAATAGTCTTCTGAGCCCGATTCAAAGTGTTGGTATTGACCTATAAAGCCCTACACGGTCTGGGCCCTGCCTATTTGTGGGATTGTCTCACACCCCGGGTTCTGGACCGACCCCTGCGGTCATCTGGGGGCGCCGTGTTGTAGGTTCCTCGGATCTTCCGGGGGGCCACGCAGGGTAGGGTGTTCTCGGTGGCCACACCGTGCCTTTGGAACTCCCTCCTGGTGGAAGCCCATCTGGCCCCGGACCTCCCGGTATTTCATAAGAACTGTAAGACCTGGCTGTTCTGTCAAGCATTTGGTGAGGGAGAGGGGTAAGGGTGGGTTGGTGGTGGGGGTGGGGGTCTTTCCCCCCTCTTTTATTTGTTATTTGATGTTTTAATTGGGTTTATAGTATTTTATATTGTGTTTTAATGTTGTTAGCCACCCTGGGCTGCCTGTGGCAAGAGGGGCAGGGTATAAAACTGGTATATAAATAAATAAATATATGGCGGAATGCACTCCTGGCCACAGCCGACACCTGGAGATCCAGATGTAGCTGTGGGTCCAGGAGAACTCCCAGGGTGTCTTTGGACATAACAAAGATTGGGTGTCAAAATGTGTTTGGCCGTTGCGTGTAAGCACCATAATAATCCCAACACTCATTTGGCCACCTACTGAACACGTGGTGTGAACACCATTGCATCACAAGGACAATTTGTGTGTTTCAGCTGGACCATTGACCAGCATTGTGTCTAATGATATCGTGTGGTGTGTTAGCAGGTACAACACAGGGAATGAGGTGGCAGCGCTTGCGTGCTGAAATTGGGTAGCAAGTAAAATGCTGATTTGCCCCAAGATGGGTCTAAGCAGTTCCACGTGGTGAACACAGGGCCAAACCAGTGTTCATATCAAGACAAAACACACGTTCAGACACCTGTTGATGTAAGACACCCCCAGGCTCCTAAACTGAGGTGAACCCCATCGGTAACAGCCCCCCATCCAGGACCCCAGACCCACCAATGAGCATCACCTCCATCTTGTTGGGATTCAATTCCAATTGGCTTGACCTCATTCAGTCCACCACAGCCGACAAACACTGGGAAAGCACTGAGACTGCAGGGCCTGGGTCGGATGAAAAGGAAAAGTATAGTTACGTGTCATCAGCGTACTGATGACAATGAACTCCTCATATACATATGACTTCTCCCAATGGTTGCATATAGGCATTGAACAAGAGGGGAGACAGAATGAAACCCTGTGGGATGCCACATAGGAGATCCCTGGGAGAAGATATATAATTCTCCCAAACCACTCATTGAGATCTACCCACCAGGAAGGACTGGAACCACTGGAGAACCGTTCCATCCAACCCAGCCAGGTCTCGCAGGCCAGTCACCAACACCTCGTGATTCACTTTGTCAAATGCCACCAAGAGATTGAGCAGAACCAGAAGAGTCGAGTGACCCCTATCCAGCTCCACTCAAAGGTCGTCGACCAAGGCCACAAGCGCAGTCTGTGCATAATCCAGATGAAAAGCAGACGGCGATGAATCTAGAAAACTGACATGGTCCAGATGCACCTGCAACTGACGAGCCACCACCCGTTCAATAACTTTCTCTAAAAAGGGAAGGTTAGAGACAGGCTGATAACTCACTGGGGAGTCCATGTCTGAAGCTGGTTTCTTGAGGAGGAGTTGGACCACAGCCCCCTTGAGGGACTCCGGTAACCTCCCCAAGGCAGTGTCACCCCAGCCAGCACCGGTCCCATCATCTCCTGGCTGGGCTTGATCAGCCAGGACAGGCAACGGTCCAGTTCGCAAGTTATGGCTTGCACAAAACCAAGCACATCCGCCACCTCAGCAGGTGTTATCCATTGGAATTGATCCCATAAACGCTGACCAGACAGGGCATTTCTTACCTCTGGCTCCACTGCTGTATCCAAAAGGGCAGCATTGAAGTCGTGTTCAATGCGAGCCATTTTATCTGCAAAATATGCCGTAAACATGTCAGAGCGGGCCCTGGAAGACAGGTGGAGACAGGACAGGAGATATTATTTAAAACAATCTAAAAGTATAAAAAAATTAATAGTTTAAAACAGTAATAAAATACTTTAAGATGGGGGAAGGAAAAAGGGAGGACAAAGTACAATTAAGGGAAGCAGCAGTGGGGGAGAAAAGAGGGGTCTGTAAGTCCAAGGTTTGTATTTAGAATTTATTTGACTGATTTGTGAATCTGGTTCCTTGAACAGCTTGAGGGTTCTAAATCATCTGTATAAAGTAAACCCTAATATTGTGTTTAAGACTTACTGGCAGGTCTTACAAATAAAATGCAAAATCTGGATCTTGCCCTGTGAAGGGCCAGTTTGTGAATCCCACTACTGGCATGTCAACTGAGGCAGCGTAAGACCTTTTTATTCAGCCAGGCATTTAATGGGCAGGGATAGATATGGGGGGAAGGGAGGGATGAGAGGGTGCTTTTAGTTTTTTAATTATGTATTTTATATTTTTACTTATCTATTTATTGTGAGCTGCCTTGAGCCGCAGGGGATAGGGTGGAATAGAAATCTAAATAAATTATTAAATATCAGTCTTTGTTTTGTATTTTTCAATAGCACTGCTTCCTTGTGCACTGAAGGACAGACTTGAGAAAGTCTCCTCCTGGGGTGGACTTTAATCATTTGAGGGCTAAATGCATGTACTGACAAAAATTCATACCACTTGAGGAACTGGATTTGAATACCTTCCTGATTTTCTTCCCCCAGGGTGATCTCAATCTTCTCAGCCTATAGAACTAGGTTAGAAGACTCTCAAGAGCATACAGCTCTTCTGGAACTTCCTGGCTAGGGTTGGGCTGAAAATAGCAGAAGAATCATAGAATTGTAAGGTTCGAAGGGGCCTGCCCTCAACAGTCTTCTGGTCCCCTTTCTTGCTCCAAGGTGGGATGCTTTATTTTTATTTATTTATTTAATAGATTTCTATACCGCCCCATCCTGCACAGCAGCTCGGGGCGGTTAACAACAATAAAAAAACCATTTAAAACATTTAAAATACAATTATAAAACATATCAATAAAACAGGGTGGTATAAAAATAAATATACAGGTGGGGGATTAAAAATCACCCCCCCCCCCCTCCCGAAAGGCCTGGGCAAACAGCCAGGTCTTACAGTTCCGCCGAAATGTCAAAAGGCTTGGGGCCAGGCGAGCTTCCTCCGGAAGGGAGTTCCACAGCCGCGGCCCTACCACCGAGAATGCCCGCTCCATCGTGGCCCCCCGCTTAACACGGGGGACCTCCAGGAGGGCACCCCCGGCAGACCGCAGGAGTCGTTCCGGGGCGCGAAGGGCGAGGCGGTCCCTAAGGTAAGAGGGGCCAAGGCCGTATAGGGCTTTATAGATCATTACTAGGACCTTGAACTTGGCCCGGCACACTATCGGCAGCCAGTGCAGCGCTCGGAGCACCGGTGTAATGTGCTCCCGGCGACCCGTCCCCGTAAGAAGACGGGCCGCCGCATTCTGCACCAGCTGCAGCCTCCGGGCCAAGAACAAGGGAAGCCCCACGTAGAGCGCGTTACAGTAGTCGAGCCGCGAGGTGACGAAGGCATGGATGAGGGAGGCCAGGTCCGGGCCAGAGACATACGGACGCAGCCTACGTACCAGATAAAGCTGGCGGAAGGCAGCCTTAGCGACTGCCTCCACCTGCCGCTCCAGCCGCAGGTCTGCGTCCAATATGACCCCCAGACTCCGGACCTGCTGAGCTACAGGGGGGCAAACCCCCCCAATCAGGGGGGCCACCACCCCCTTCGCCCTCCCCACCACCATAACCTCCGTCTTATCTGGGTTGAGCTTCAGTCTGCTCCGTCGCATCCAATCCGCCACGGCCTCCAAACATTGGGATAGCACCGAGACAGCAGGGTCTGGGTCGGTAGAAAACGAGAGGTACAGCTGAGTATCATCAGCATACTGGTGACATCGCACCCCGAACCCTCTCACGACCTCCCCCAAGGGCTGCATATAGATGTTAAATAATAATGGAGACAAGATCGATCCCTGCGGAACGCCACACGGTAAGGCGCGGGGGCTCGATGTTTCTTCCCCCAACACCACCCGTTGGCTCCTCCCCGAGAGGAATGAACGGAACCATTCAAGAACAGTCCCGTCCAGACCCCCCCGGTCACGCAGTCGTCTCAACAGCAGCCCATGGTCCACGGTGTCAAAAGCGGCCGAGAGATCGAGCAGGATGAGAAATGTCGAACATCCCGCATCCATCTCCCGGCGGAGGTCGTCCACCAAGGCCACCAACGCCGTCTCGGTGCCATAGCCGGGGCGGAACCCAGATTGAAACGGGTCAAGGAGCCCGATATTATCTAGATGACCCTGGAGCTGGAGCGCCACTGCCCGCTCAATAACCTTCCCTAAAAAGGGAAGGTTAGAGACAGGTCGGTAGCTGGCGAGCGCGTCTACGTCCAACGATGGTTTTTTCAGCAGGGGGCGCACCACAGCCTCTTTTAAGCAAGGCGACAACCTCCCCTGCCGAAGGGACGCATTCACCACCCTCGCCAGCACCGTCCCCAATGTCTCCCCGGAAGCTTTTACCAACCAGGACGGGCATGGATCTAGTTGACAGCACGTGGCCCTCACAGACCCCAGGACCTCCACCACATCGGCTGACGTCACTTCCTGAAACTCGCCCCATAAAGATGGACCAGACGGACCCTCCGCCCCCCCGCTCTCTTCCCCTACTGCTATCAACCCAGCGTCGAAATCGGCCTGAATCCGAGCGATCTTGTCTGCGAAGTAGTTGACAAACTCCTCACAGCGGGCCCGGGACAAGTCCCCATCCAGGCGGAGGGAGGCCGGACTCACCAGCCCCCGCACCACCCGAAAGAGCTCCGCTGGACGCGACTTCGCAGACGCTATGAGGACGGCGAGGAATTCCTTCCTCGCCGTCCTCACAGCCTCCACATAGGACCGCAAATGGGCCCTGTGGAGAAGACGATCGGAGACAGACCGAGTCCGACGCCAGCGTCGCTCTAGCCTCCTGCCCATACGCTTCATACACCGCAGGCCCTCAGTAAACCAAGGAGTCCTGCGGTGACGAGACCCAGGCAGAAGGCGCCTCGGAGCCACCCTGTCAATGGCCTCCTCCAGCAAGATGTTCCAATGCCGGACCAACTCATCCACAGAGTGACCGTCCACATCCAGGGTAAGTTCCCTTAGGACCTCCTGGAACCGCTGGGGTTCCATCAGCCTCCGAGGGCGGACCATCCTAACTGGTCCCTTCCCCTGGGGGCGAACCGTTTCCCTCCCGTGGGCCACTCTGAAAGCTAGTACAAACTAATGGGTGTGGGAAGGAAGAGGAAGGTCCGGATCATGGATCTGATTCTCTGACCTGGATCCATCCCTATCCTTGAATAAATGCCTTCATCTCTGTTCCCTCCTCTTGAGCTCGCTCTTTCAGCGCTTGAGGGTAGAGACTGGGTCCACAAGCTAGATCCAGGAATTGGAAGGGGGCCTGATTTGGCTCATGGCTGGAGGTTCCCCATCCCTGCTCCTATACCTACATCATCACAGACAGATACTTGTCCAGGAGAACAGCATCTCTTGCATAACTTTGCTGTTTTAAAAAATCATTTGCCTGCTTCAGTACAGGAAGCTGCCATAATTTGGCAGAAGAGATTGGAGAGTGCGAAGGATGGCGTCAATTGCAGCACAGCACCATCTTGAGGGCTTTGCAGATAGCTCCTGAATAGGAAGTAGACTAGAGAGTGATAGGGATGCAGTTTCCTGAGGATGGTACTAAATCCAGTTTCATCCATTTAGATGATAAAGAAATGGACTGAATGAATTTCTTTTCCCCTGAAGCCCAAGACTCCACTTCCTCAAAAGCATTGTACCAACTAACAAGTACAATCAGGAGCTCTAGGGCCAGCTGGCTATTATTAAAAAATTAGCAGCCCCTTAATTTTCCTGGGTGGTGTGATAGGCTGTTAAATGAATGCCCTGCTAGTCTTTTGGCTTCTCATTTGAATGTAGAGACCTGTGCATGATGAGCCCCTTTTTGGCCCATTGTAACTTTTGGTCTTTGTTATGATCATAATATGAATCTCTTCTCAACTGTCTCTGGAATCTGGTTGGCTTCCATTTTCTGTAACAGCTGCTTGCATAAGCATATGTGCTCCATTAGCCTTGGGGGCACAAACCTGCCATGGTAATTTAGTATTTAATAGTTCTTGCAAGTCCAAAAACACAAGCTTAACTTTTGGAGGCTCTCCAAGTATTCTTAAATAACATATACTTTCATTTCTAGGCCTGCGCTCCCGATTCCGTCACTGCCTCCCCCGCTCATGGGTTTTCCAAATGTGGCTTCTTATGTTGCAAAGAGGAAGAACATGATTGAACAGGACAATCTAGCTGCAGGCCCACCACTCATTTGCTGAATGAGGGAAGGAGCTGTTACTGCAGCGACCTGCTAATCACTTCCACTCTGGTAGCTTCAGCAATGCCAATGAGGCTTGGGGTGAAGGTACAGCCCAACACGCCAGCCTTAAAGCTGTTGACATTTATTCACATGGTGCCTTGCTGTGTAATTATAGAAGTTACGCAGCTGCCTGTGCCCAATGTGCAATAAGGTTTCCCACACCTGGCATACTCGAGGCTTTTTTGGTTGGCTTTTCTGTTTTTTCCAATCATTTTGCTTTGGTGAATATCCAAACAAAAATGACTGGGATGGGAGGGAAGAAATTTCAGTGTATATAAGAATATTAATTTCAGTGCAAATATTCATCTGGATAATGGGTACTATCTGAAATCGTAAAGAACATACTAACATAAACTAAACTGTGTCAGACCAATGGTCCATCTTAGCCCAGTATTGTCACAACCTGACATGGCAGCAGAGGTTTCAAATTCGGGTCCAAATCTGGCTCTTCCAGGGTCTCCAGCAGAGGCCATCCCAGTGTGCTGCCTGAGATCCCTCCAAGCCCCCAGCAGGGGCTTCCCCCAGGGATCCGGAGGTGGAGATGCCAGGGATTGAACCTGGGACCTTATACATGCAAGGCGTGCGCTCGTACCACTTGAGCTATGCCCTCCCCCCTCTGCAACTTGCTCTTTGTTTCAGCACTATTTTTCATAGCCTCCAGGTCCATCCCACAACCAAGACCCTAGTTAACCAGTGTAAAGTTGTGTAAGGGATTTCATATAGGTACTTTGGGGTTCTCTTCCTGGCTGTGAATCTGAACTACAAGAGGGAGGCATTTCCTTTGTTTTGGCATTTCAGAGTAAGTTATAAAACCACAGTGCCACATGATTTTAATTTAAAATGAAATTGCAGAGATGCTGTCAAGAGATCTTCTGTGGGTTTGAGTTGGTGTATGCTATTTGTCTTAAACAGAGCACTCTTAATTTAGGCCATGAGAGGCTCTGGCAGCTGTGTATAAAATAAAATCCAGTTGTTCTTTGAGGAGCACCATAGTTGCCGGAGCACCCCCCCAATGAGACACAGAAACAGTATTTTGGTTTTCAACATGGCCGCACTCTTTATTTCCAATCATCATCAAGGCCGGTGGGTATTGCCCAAGCAATCTGGGTCCAGTATGCTAGATTTAACGACTTATTAACACGGGTACCGACAGGGATGTGCCCTCCCTTGCCAGTACCGAACAAGATAACTCCCCCTTTCGACAGCCCTTGGCTCTGGCCGAAAGGGGACCATCCCCAATGGTGGGGTTGAGTAAGGAGGTAAGTACCCGCAAAGCCAGCAGACCGTGCATGTACGTACTGACCCGTCTGGGTACCCTTCCCAGGGTGATAACCGCAGTGCATGCTGCACCACGCATTGCACTAGGTGTCTTCTCCCCCATCTCTTAAGGAGATGACTCATCCTAACCTACTCTTACCTATTTATCCTACTGTAGCATACTGGACCCCCGCTGAGTGCGACAATTATTTACCCTTCTTTATCATCCAATTCAATTCAATTATCATTGCCTGATTTTTCTGTTTTATGCTGACATAGCATAATCCCTCAGTCGTCATCTACATCCGATTAGTTAGCTATTATAATTCGTTAACTTGCCAATTCCCCTATTTCAAATAAACCTATTAAATTTACTCTGCACTGTTGAAGGGGCAAAAATCCCGACCCTCAATTGGGCTAGTCGTCAAAATTCCCCTTCGGCTCCGTAATGGCAACCAGTAAATACCACAGTGCTAGAGGTGAGGTGGGTGGGCTGCGTTGCTCCAAGCCTGAATGTCGAATGCCGTCTCCACGCGGCCAGAACGGCTCCGCCCCTCCTAAAAGGGGCGGACCCGTTCAACTCCCTTTCGGCGCGGCCCTCTCCTTTCGCGCCAAACCGTTCGTTGCCCCGGCAACCTCCACCCGGGTTGCTTCCTTTCAAGCTGCAATTGCAGCTCCTCCGGTTTCCTCCTTCTGCATCCCACGACGGGGGGCGCGGCAATTGCGCCATCGCCGTTATCTGCGGCGAAGGGGACTTCTCACTGATGGGATATCATATCTTCCTGCTCTGCAGGTAACCGGAAACTCCTTTTTGTCAGCAGTTTCCAGGCAGATTGCCTGGAACAATCTAGAAGGAAGTCAAGGCTCCACCTTACCACTCCCTTGCCCTCCTTTGTGCAGGCTTTTAATCTCATAAAAGGAGGATTAGAGTCCCCTGCCTGTGGGGTTAAAGTCCCCTAACTGTGGTATTGGAATTAGTCCCCTGACTGGACTGGGTTAAAATCCCCTGATGGTTGGGGTAGAGCCCCCCAAAGCAACACTGGGGTTAGAGTCCCACAAAAATGCTACAGGGAGTATCTGACAGAGCTGGTAGCCTATCACTGAATTATCAGGTGGTTTGGGATGGCTGTATGGGGATGGTGAAGGCCAGAGCCCCAGCACCTTAAGTGCTAAGGGGATGTGTGTGAAGAAAAGGAAATGGCAAGGGAAAATAAGTGGACACAGGTAGAAGGAGTGCCTGGGTGTAGTAGGGACTCAAAAACTGTAGTAGGGACTCCAGGGACTCAAAAACAGGGTGACAGGGAGGTGGAAGAGCTGACCACTCCTGAGCTGGATAGATGGGGTATGATGGAGTTAGTCTCCTGTGGGGTTAGAGTCCCGTAAATGTAAAGATCCTTGGAATGCGGTTAGAGTCTCCTGAGATAAAATCTGGAGGTCTTTGCTCGCTATAGAGGAGGAGGAGGCCAGAACCCTGCACAACTGGTGCCTTACCGTGATGGAGTTAAGAGTCCCCTTAAATGATAGGGATTGTGTGGGTGGGAGGGCATGATTGAGCCAGCACTTTAGGGAGAGCAGCAGGGAGGAAATGGAGCTGGCCACTAGTAGAGAGAGCCCTCACCTCCAGGGAACAAGGAGCTCACTAGCCTTCCTGTTAAACACACCTTTTCCAGACACAACTCTTTGGACTTAGCAGCATGCAGGGACTTGACTTTGGGGAGAGCTGTGCTGTGTTCCATCTTTCCCTAAGACTGTTCCACACACCCTCCTCCGGTAAGTCCAGTCATTCCAGGACGTTTGATGGGATAGTCCCATCAAATGGTAAGGGTTCTTGGGGCCCTGCAGGCTTCCATTCAGAGAGAAGGCCTTAGCACACACACTCTTAAGTACAGAAGCAAGGGAAACCCCAAACCCCAGATGATTTGCTTGATCAGGGTTTAAAGAGGACGTTCTCTAGGCCCTTGTAGTTACTGGAGGACTGAACTTGCTGCTCTCTCCTTGCCTGTGTGTGACCCTGTGTAGTTTTTCTTCTGAAGAACTTACCTTGAATGGAGTGTGCTGTGGCAGTGGTGTCTCCAGAAGGGGGCACCAGGTCTGACCTGTTGCCCCCTCACGTAAAGTTGTATGTATATTGCTTCTCAGGTAGCCCAGCTGAAACCAGTAGAATAATACATGGAGAAAGATACTTCTTTATATGAGTAAGACTACCACAGTCCAGCTCTACATGTGCAGTTACCTTCACACAAAAATAAATGATGGACGCTGAGATCCTGTATCAGTGTAGGCTATGCTGTACTTTCTCTTCTTTTCAAATTCCTTTCATTTTGACTTGTAGTCTAGAGAAAGTGTGGTTGTCATTTTGATCCCAGAATAATGGAGACAAAGTGATTTAGATGCTGTCTAATAACCCCCTTCCAAGCGATTGCTTTCTTTGCCTCCATCACTTACATTCTGGCTCATGAAAGTCGCTTTCCAAGGGAATCTCTTACTATGTGCAATTAGACATCACTTCAGTGTTCATAACGCTTAAAGACTCATGCATATTTCTTTTTTGGAGCAACCTTGCATGCATACCTCAAGGCAAAAGGGGGTGCATGAGGGCATTGCCCTTCCCCTTGTAGAAGTAAGATGTTCCATGTTTTCCCCTGCAGTTTCTTAGTTTGAAGAAATTGCCCCCTTCCCCTCTCCCTCCCCAGCCCTGTCATGAAGCCTGCTCCCTCCCCCTCCCATTCCACCTTCCTATGCCAACATCCTAGCTACAGATCTGCCTCAGGGAAGAATTGGACTAGAAGGGCTGGGGAAATCAGGCTGAGCAAGTATGAGTAACTGGGCTGGAACTGATATTTTAGGCCACTTTTGGAAAGGGAGTCAGGAGTTTAAATGGAGACAGAATGAACTGAGTACTATAATTATTAGAAATGGGAAGTTTGTGATCAGAAGATTCTGGGAAGCGTCCCCCTCCCAAATTTTCACAAGCAGAGGACATTTATCTCACTGGTGTGACTCTATGAATCAGACTCTCAGATGGTGTAAATTAGCATAGAGCCGCTGAAATCAATGGATCTTGGTCCATTTCTAAAACTGAAGATCTGAACCTTTGATGGCAATAGAACATTGACTTTCTTTGTGATTTATCTCCCTCAGTGGAAGTGCAGGAAGGCTTCAATGTCACAAGATGGATGAAGTGATGTGCATAAGAGAGGCTTACTAATAAAAGAGCTGACACATCCTATTTACAATAAAGGCACATTCTTTCAGAACTACAGCAACTTCCTGAGATGCCAACAAGACAGGCACCCTGGGAATCCCAAAGACTGACAGCCGGAGGCCTCAGTGAAAGAAATATTCAGAGCAGCAATGCAGTTTGGTCTGTAAAGTTCTTCAGATATTACAAATTGGAACTTGGGGCACTGTGAATCTGGCTTCCCCTGAAGGATGTTCCATGCTTTGGAACAAAAAGATTCTCTCTGGGATGGGAATGTAGGTCTGATGCAATTTAGTTAATATGTATTTGTTTTGTTTTCTTCACACCGGTTTCTTTTCCTGTTTTGGGGGGAAAGTTAACTACTATTAACTTTCCCCCAGCCACCTTTTGGGGACAATTACTGTCTGTTGTTCCCAACGAACGGGAAGTTCTTATCAGAGAAAATAAAGTTTGTCTCACTTCTGTGACAGGTGACATGGCTACCCATGTATTTTGTGTGGGAGGCAGAAAATGTTTGGCGTAATTTGGGTCAAGATGAGCACTTTTCCGTAGCTGTGGAAATCTGTCTGAGGACAGGCCTTAATTTTTTTATTACTATTTGCAACACAGAAAGAAGAATCTCCAACTGAGATCAGGGCTGTCATGTTAGGTGCTTTGCAAACACCGACCAAGTGACAATCTTTACAGTTGTGGAAGCTCATAAAGTAAATTACATAGACAAGTCAGACAAAGAGTGGGAAGAGACTGGGAAACAGAAGTAGCCCCCTTCGTCGCCATAATGGCGGCGACGGGGAAATTGCCGCGCTCCCCGTCAGGAGATATGGGGGAGAAAGAGGAGCGGTGCTGCATCCACGCAGCAACTAAGGGCACCCGGCCCGGGCGAGGGTTGCCGCGGCAACGGAACGGTGGCGCGTGCGCAGAGGCGCCGCACCAAGAAATAAGTGAGCAGGTCCACCCCTTTTAGGGAAGGCGGAGCCGCTCTGGCTGCGTGGAGGCGGCATTCGTCCTTCAGACCTCGTGAAAGCAGCAGCACGGAATGGTTGCTGCTGAGGAGGCCGGGACTGAGCGCGGGACGATGAGCCGCGCCAAAAAGAAGGGAGCGGCGACGCAGAAGAGGAGCCAAGTGAAGGCTCCACAGGCAACCGAGCATGATGCGGGGGAGGAGGCCAGGGGGGGTCTCGTATGGGGACCCATCCAGGGCTGAGTTAGTAGCCCGCCTTGCGGCCTGTGAGGCCATGTTGTGTGCCCGCCC
The DNA here is from genome assembly GCA_003113815.1 of Sphenodon punctatus. Classification (NCBI taxonomy): domain Eukaryota; kingdom Metazoa; phylum Chordata; class Lepidosauria; order Sphenodontia; family Sphenodontidae; genus Sphenodon; species Sphenodon punctatus. Next base: position 275,774 of record QEPC01012163.1, on the reverse strand, counting down.
CTTACCCCCAGCAATAAACCGGCCACAAATGGGGCCTGACCACAGTGGGCAGGATGCCCCTGAAGGAGGTCAGGGCCCCAATGAATTAACTAGGGGAACTGGTACAGTGGTCCAGGGGCAGGAATCACAGTCAAGCCACAGAGGCAGGACTGAGGAGGGATACCAGGGCCCTCTCCACCCCGGCACGCTATAGGGATGAGGGGGTAAGCATGGGGTTAGACTTGAACTTAAGGCCAGGGGGAGCGCATTGGCCTGAGCAGACACAGGGCACAGGCAAAAAAAAAACCTGCACAAGGAGGAGTGGGGCAGGACACCCTGGCCCAAGGTTCAGGGATGCGGGGCACAGAAGCACAATGGGGAAAAGACCCAAGGACGCAGGTTGTTTATGCACCTGGCCCATCGAGTGGGGCAGCTCATTGGGACCCATTTAGTGTCCCAGGCCTGGCACAACATCAACTTCAGAGGGCAGGCTGTTCAGCACCAGTCCCAGACCCCCTAAGAACAACAAGGGCTAACCTATCCGGGCATGACCTGCCTGGACCCATGTTTCCAGATACAGGTGACCAACCACCGCCACCCCGGAGACGGCGGCAAGTACACGAGCAACAAAATGGCAGGGGGGATGACGCACTGTGGCAGAGGGTGCTGGCCATAGAAAACACATTACAAGAAGAAACGGAGGGGATGGCGAGGTCGTGTAGCACCAATCAACAGCAGAGCCTAGTTAATCAGAGTGGGAGAGTACAAGGTGAGTCCAACAGGGGCAGGGGGAGAACACCTGATGATGCAGGAAACACTATGGGTACCCCAGAGAGAAGGGAAAGTCGAGTGGGAACTACTGGGGAAAGGGGGCAACAACTTATATACGGGCACCTACCAGAAACAACCTCTATCCAAAGGGGATCAGGAACACCAACATTAGTGACAAGGCCTCAGGAAGCATCAGGGCCACAGTTGAGGAAGGTTGATGGAGTGTGGGCGTGGGTCTTGCCTGCCATACCCCCAGCCGTAGAAGTTGAAGAACCGCCCCCTCCCATAAACAGAGAGCTAAGAAGCGGAGGGCACACTGATGCGGCAGAGGCCCCCTCCACGTCAAGTAGCAGACAGCCCCAAAGTGAAGGAGGGGTGGGAGCCTCACTGGTAATCTGGCCACCGGGGGGGCCATTGCCGACGTAGCCGCCCCATTTGGAAGCCATTTAACACAGGCGACCAAAGAAAAAGTATGGCGTGGAGAATATGTTTATTTATACGCATTATTATTTAGCGATCCAATTGTGGACCATACAGAGACTGACGGGGAAAAGGACAGAGAAAAATATAGACGACCCAAAGCTGATAGGAACTGGGCAAATTGGACCGCTGCATTTGCCGTATACATGGGGGTAGTAATGCAAAGCGACCCAGGCTGCGGCTTAGAACTCCATAAGTATGCAGACATAGTCCGCAGGGCCCATGGAACCGGCCCTCCTGGCGCATGGCTTCGCTATGACGAAGCCTTTCACCATAGGGCAGCGAACATGCCAGGTCTGCGATGGGACACACACGCACCAGACATATGGCTGGAGAGTATGGTGGATGCCACTAGGGCCCCTAGGTCTGACAGTGGGCATCCTTTAGTTCATGGGGGAGTTGCACCCGCCAACGAGCCATACCGAGGGGAGAGCCGAAAAAAGGGACAAGGGGGGCCCGGCGCGTGCTGGGAATACAACACGGCCGGCCGATGTAATCGGTCACAATGTAGATTTCGCCACCGGTGCTCCAGTTGCGGTGGGGGGCATCCTGAGAGCACATGTTACCGCCCCCGACAAAAGACAGACTATGGCTGATATGTCATGGGAGGAGGACCGGGAAAAGGCAGTCAAGGGCCCCGCACACAAAAGGGGCCCGACACCAATACAAATTGAGGCCCTAACGAAAGCATTAGAAGCACACCCAGATAGGGCGGAGGTAGAATACGTGGTACAAGGATTTCGGGACGGTTTCGTTATTCCAGCAGGCCCAGTCAACCAACATGCATCCTGCAAGAACTTAAAATCTGTAGAAGGGAGGGAAGATCTGGTACAGGAAAAAATAGATAAGGAATTGGCGGAAGGTAGGATTGCTGGCCCTTATGATCAACCACCCATACACAATATGGTAATATCCCCATTGGGCATAGTGCCCAAAAAAGCCCCCGGACAATTTAGGATGATTCATCACTTGTCGCACCCACGTGGCGCCTCTGTAAACGATGCGATACCAAAGGAATTAGCAACCATCCGGTACGCCTCCTTTGATGTAGCCATCGACAAGGTTAGGAGAATGGGAACAGGTGCAATGCTAGCTAAGTGCGATGTTAAATCAGTATTCCTCTTGCTACCAGTGCACCCCAGTAGTTTCCACCTACTGGGTTTTCAATTCGGAGGAAAATATTATTATGATCGAGCAATGCCCATGGGATGCTCGATATCATGTTTGGCATTCGAACGTTTTAGTTCTCTTGTCGAATGGATATTTAGGCAAAGGTGGAAAGGGGGCGATTTAACCAAATACCTCAACGATTTCCTGATCATATGCCCGCCACAAAAAAGGGAATGCATGAATGCATTACGACTGTTTCAGGAGATGACTGAGGAATTGGGAATACCATTGGCCCCAGAGAAGACAGAGGGCCCTTCAACATTAATTACCTACCTGGGGGATAGAAATTGACACGAACCTGAAATCATCCAGACTGCCAAAAGATAAATTGGGGGAATTGTGAACCAAGATCGAGGAATGCATGCAGGCTCGGAAGGTCACTGTTCGTACCCTCCAGTCATTGGTAGGCAGCCTCAATTTTGCATGCCGGGTAGTTGCACCCGGTAGAGCATTCTTATCTAGGATATACGAAAAATTGAGGGGAGCCTTGCCACCCCATTATAGGATCCGGGTGACACGAGACATGAGACAAGACCTTGAGACATGGCAGGGATTCTTGGTAAACTACAATGGAGTGAATTTCTGGAGAGACAAGTGGCTGTTGCGCAGTGACCTACAGGTTCACTCTGACGCTGCTGGCGGAGCTGGGTTCGGACTGTATTTCGTGACACAGTGGTGCGCGGAGTCGTGGTCCCAGGATTGGCATGACACCGGCGTGACGAGGGACCTGACATTTTTGGAACTGTTTCCCATAGTAGTAGCAATACTGCTCTGGGCAAAACAGTTAGTTAATCGCACAGTTCTATTTTGGTGCGACAACATGGCAGTTGTCCATGTAATCAACACATTGTCTTCTCGTTCGTCCTGAGTTATGGCACTGGTGAGAAAAATGGTGGGGGCTTGCCTACGGAACAATATTTTGTTCACAGCGCGGCACGTTCCCGTCATCAACAACGAAGTGGCTGATGCATTGTCTCGATTTCAGATCAAGCATTTCCGCGAACTAGCACCAGAGGCCAAGGAATTCCCTGAGCCCCTACCTCCGGGGGTATGGAACCTTGGGAAGTAGAACTGCAGAATATCGGTTGGGGATCCTTGGCCCCTAGAACACAGACTGCTTACGGTAGGGCTTTCCGGAAGTTCCAAGAATTTAGGTCTCGCAATGGGTTGAATATGGATTTCCCCATAAGGGAACCAGAGATATTACAATTCGCCATGTCCCTGAGGAGAAAAGGTTTGGCCGTAGGTACCATAGGAGGAAAGATGACTGCGTTAGCATTTGTCAGCAGATTGAAAGGATACCCCCCTCCAGACCAAGGTTTTTATTTAAAACGCATGCTGGAGAGCTGGGCCAGGGCAACGCCTGCCCCGGTAAGTACACGTGCCCCTATCACTACACCTATCTTAACTAGAATTACAGAAGTCTCAAAAGCATCATTACACACCCTAGGGTGTGTAATGATGCTTTTGAGACTTCTGTAATTCTAGTTAAGATAGGTGTAGTGATAGGGGCACGTGTACTTACCGGGGCAGGCGTTGCCCTGGCCCAGCTCTCCAGCATGCGTTTTAAATAAAAACCTTGGTCTGGAGGGGGGTATCCTTTCAATCTGCTGACAAATGCTAACGCAGTCATCTTTCCTCCTATGGTACCTACGGCCAAACCTTTTCTCCTCAGGGACATGGNACACGCACCAGACATATGGCTGGTGAGTATGGTGGATGCCACTAGGGCCCCTAGGTCTGACAGTGGGCATCCTTTAGTTCATGGGGGAGTTGCACCCGCCAACGAGCCATACCGAGGGGAGAGCCAAAAAAAGGGACAAGGGGGGCCCGGCGCGTGCTGGGAATACAACACGGCCGGCCGATGTAATCGGTCACAATGTAGATTTCGCCACCGGTGCTCCAGTTGCGGTGGGGGGCATCCTGAGAGCACATGTTACCGCCCCCGACAAAAGACAGACTATGGCTGATATGTCATGGGAGGAGGACCGGGAAAAGGCAGTCAAGGGCCCCGCACACAAAAGGGGCCCGACACCAATACAAATTGAGGCCCTAACGAAAGCATTAGAAGCACACCCAGATAGGGCGGAGGTAGAATACGTGGTACAAGGATTTCGGGACGGTTTCGTTATTCCAGCAGGCCCAGTCAACCAACATGCATCCTGCAAGAACTTAAAATCTGTAGAAGGGAGGGAAGATCTGGTACAGGAAAAAATAGATAAGGAATTGGCGGAAGGTAGGATTGCTGGCCCTTATGATCAACCACCCATACACAATATGGTAATATCCCCATTGGGCATAGTGCCCAAAAAAGCCCCCGGACAATTTAGGATGATTCATCACTTGTCGCACCCACGTGGCGCCTCTGTAAACGATGCGATACCAAAGGAATTAGCAACCATCCGGTACGCCTCCTTTGATGTAGCCATCGACAAGGTTAGGAGAATGGGAACAGGTGCAATGCTAGCTAAGTGCGATGTTAAATCAGTATTCCTCTTGCTACCAGTGCACCCCAGTAGTTTCCACCTACTGGGTTTTCAATTCGGAGGAAAATATTATTATGATCGAGCAATGCCCATGGGATGCTCGATATCATGTTTGGCATTCGAACGTTTTAGTTCTCTTGTCGAATGGATATTTAGGCAAAGGTGGAAAGGGGGCGATTTAACCAAATACCTCAACGATTTCCTGATCATATGCCCGCCACAAAAAAGGGAATGCATGAATGCATTACGACTGTTTCAGGAGATGACTGAGGAATTGGGAATACCATTGGCCCCAGAGAAGACAGAGGGCCCTTCAACATTAATTACCTACCTGGGGGATAGAAATTGACACGAACCTGAAATCATCCAGACTGCCAAAAGATAAATTGGGGGAATTGTGAACCAAGATCGAGGAATGCATGCAGGCTCGGAAGGTCACTGTTCGTACCCTCCAGTCATTGGTAGGCAGCCTCAATTTTGCATGCCGGGTAGTTGCACCCGGTAGAGCATTCTTATCTAGGATATACGAAAAATTGAGGGGAGCCTTGCCACCCCATTATAGGATCCGGGTGACACGAGACATGAGACAAGACCTTGAGACATGGCAGGGATTCTTGGTAAACTACAATGGAGTGAATTTCTGGAGAGACAAGTGNGAGACATGAGACAAGACCTTGAGACATGGCAGGGATTCTTGGTAAACTACAATGGAGTGAATTTCTGGAGAGACAAGTGGCTGTTGCGCAGTGACCTACACGTTCACTCTGACGCTGCTGGCGGAGCTGGGTTCGGACTGTATTTCGTGACACAGTGGTGTGCGGAGTCGTGGTCCCAGGATTGGCATGACACCGGCGTGACGAGGGACCTGACATTTTTGGAACTGTTTCCCATAGTAGTAGCAATACTGCTCTGGGCAAAACAGTTAGTTAATCGCACAGTTCTATTTTGGTGCGACAACATGGCAGTTGTCCATGTAATCAACACATTGTCTTCTCGTTCGTCCTGAGTTATGGCACTGGTGAGAAAAATGGTGGGGGCTTGCCTACGGAACAATATTTTGTTCACAGCGCGGCACGTTCCCGTCATCAACAACGAAGTGGCTGATGCATTGTCTCGATTTCAGATCAAGCATTTCCGCGAACTAGCACCAGAGGCCAAGGAATTCCCTGAGCCCCTACCTCCGGGGGTATGGAACCTTGGGAAGTAGAACTGCAGAATATCGGTTGGGGATCCTTGGCCCCTAGAACACAGACTGCTTACGGTAGGGCTTTCCGGAAGTTCCAAGAATTTAGGTCTCGCAATGGGTTGAATATGGATTTCCCCATAAGGGAACCAGAGATATTACAATTCGCCATGTCCCTGAGGAGAAAAGGTTTGGCCGTAGGTACCATAGGAGGAAAGATGACTGCGTTAGCATTTGTCAGCAGATTGAAAGGATACCCCCCTCCAGACCAAGGTTTTTATTTAAAACGCATGCTGGAGAGCTGGGCCAGGGCAACGCCTGCCCCGGTAAGTACACGTGCCCCTATCACTACACCTATCTTAACTAGAATTACAGAAGTCTCAAAAGCATCATTACACACCCTAGGGTGTGTAATGATGCTTTTGAGACACAATTGTTCATTACAGCATACTCCATAACATACTTCGGGTTTTTTAGAATAAGTGAGGTAGTAGCATCATCCCGCAGGGACAGCTCTGGTCGAGCACTAACTATAGATGACATGGAATTGGCCCCGGAAGTCTTGTCACTACGACTGAAACGATCAAAAACAGACCAGAAGAGTAAAGGAGCAAAAATCTGGCTGTTTAGTTGTGGAGCGAAAGAGATCTGCCCAGTTGAGAAAATAAGAAGATATCTCAACATCCGCCCACTCGAGTTAGGAAACTTGTTCATACATAAGGACAGAACCCCATTAACAAGTTACCAATTCAATGCAATCTTAAAAGCTGCACTTGGTGGGGCAGGCCTTTCTCCGAGTCACTTTAGGTCTCATTCATTCAGGATTGGGGCCGCCTCAACAGCAGCCGCTGTTGGTTTGCCAGTTGAGGCGATCAAATCAGTAGGGAGGTGGTGATCTAACTGTTACTAACCAATTGTGTCTCCCGCGCTAGGAACTAGGTGGACTGGGCTGGAGAAATGAACAGTATGGATCGTGGGACACAGTCTGGTGCGTTGGGCCAGCAACGCG
>QEPC01012163.1:242683-257784 GCA_003113815.1 Sphenodon punctatus | reverse complement strand
GGGGGTGATTTTTAATCCCCCACCTACGTATTTATTTATTATTGTTCCTGCCCTGTTTTATTGATGTATTTTATATTTGTATTTTAATTGTTTTTAACTGTTTTTATTGTTGTTAGCCGCCCCGAGCTGCATTGCAGGAGGGGGCGGGATAAAAATCTATAAAATAAATAATAAAATAAATATATATGTTTTTATATATTTTATTTTGTAAGCCACCCTAAGCCTTTTGAGGGATGGGCAGGATAAAAATTTAAATAAATAAATATGGTATTCTAATCCTGTCCTCCAAAGTGTTTATCACACCTCCCAGCTTTATGTTACCTGCAAATATCATGAGTATGCTCTCTAGTCTCTCTTCCAAATTATCAATGAAAATGTTAGAGGGAACTGGAGCCAGGACAGACCCTGTGGGACCTGATACCTTCTCCTGATTTGGTACAGATCCGTTAATTACTACTCTTTGAGTGTGGCTTTTCAGCCAATTTGAACCCACCTAATTGTAGTTCCTTCCGCCCCACATTTCTTCAACTTACTTATTCCCAGGGTTCCTAGTTTTCTCAACCAAAAATTTGGAAATTCTCTGAACTCCCATGCTAAATTCTCTGATTAAAAATGCCAAAATCTGTGTCTTTCATCTATTATAATTAGAAAATATTTATTGTAAATTATTCATTTTTTGTGATAATTTGATGCACTGGTTGCCACTGCAACTCAAAGAACAAAATAAAACAATATCCCACATTGCTCTATGTTCCAGTCCTGGCATGGAGCCCAAGCCACTCCAACCCCTCCCCTCCCCGCAAGCCCCGGCATGAAGCACAAGCCTCTCTCTCAGCAGGTGTGTGTGTGTGGCTCCAGCCCCCTCGACTCTGCCAGTTCTGGCACAGAGCCCAAGCCACTCCACCCTCCCCACCCCTGCAAGCCATGACATGCCACACAGAGCACAAGCCTCAGGGGTGTATGGGTGCCGCTCCAGGCCCCTCGACTCTGCCAGCACTGCCACGGAGCCCAAGCCGCTCCAACCCCCTCCTCCCTGGAAGCCCCGGCATGGATCCCAACACACCTGCCCTGCCAGAACACAGACATGGCTGTGACCTGTTCATACCACATCTCTCTCACACACAGCTTCCGGCTACTTCAGTTACCAATGCCACCATCACCTCCAAGGGAGAATTTGTCTTCAGTTAGCACATTCATGCTAATTGCTATATTCAGAGAAGGATTTGGTTTGATTTATTATTATTATTTATTTATTTTTACAATTTATATGCCACCCCCTCCTGCCTCAGGCATCTCGGGGCGGCTCACAATATATTAAACATTTCAAAATATTAAAATAAACCATAATAATTTCAATTAAAACAATGTAACCCCCCCCTGCCCTACCCTAACCCAACCCACCCACCCCATCTCCCTTGGGAAAGGCCTGGCGGAACAGCCATGTCTTACATTGTCTGCGGAAAGAGTGGAGGTCGACAGCCAAGCGGATCTCCAAAGGGAGGGAGTTCAACAGCCACGGAGAACGCCCTCCTCATAGTAGACACCCGGGGAACCCCAAGAAGGGTGCCTCCAGCTGATGCTTGTGGCATCTCATTTTTAGGATCCAACCATTCCATTTGCACCCAAAGGTTGTATGGAGTTGTATTTGCCATTCCAAAGTTTGAGATATTGGGTGTGAACAAATGGATGTGGAGACTGCCTGCCCCTGTTTTTCAGAGAAAAACATGGAATTCTGTGTTTTTCTCTGGGAAAACTGGAATTCTGCGTGGGTTTTTTCCTGAAAAACCAGGAATTCCGCAGTTTTCTGTGCTAAATTGAAAATCAGGAACCCTGCTTGTTGTTTATCAAAATATAATGTGGAACTGTGTCAAAAACCTTACTGAAGTCAAGCTTTATTTTCTCGACTGTATTCACCTTGTCTACTAAACTAGTTACCCTGTCAAAGAAGGAAACTAATTTGGTCTGGCATGATTTGCTCTTAGCAACTCCATATTGGTTACTGGCGGTAATCATTGCTCCATTTTTCTCAAGACACTCACAAATCCGTTGTTTTACAATTTGTTCCACTATCTTCCCACTTACTGATGTCAAGTTGACTGATCTATAATTTTAAAAAATGTGCACTAGATTTGCTTCTCTGCAGCCCTCTGGGACTTGGACCGTTTTCTATGGATTTGAAAAGATAACTGCTAGTAGGGGTGGGAATATCGGTATTGGATAAATCTGATACACCCGATAATCAGGTGTATCGGATTAATCCGATCCGATATAGGCATACTGGATTTTTAACATTGACCGCTTTACCGTTTTTTTTACATTGAGGCCATTGAAGTAAATGGCCGCAATGTAAAAAACCCCGATAAAACGGCCAATGTTAAAAATCTGGTATGCCAGTACCGGTAAATCCGATACTGGGGAGATCCGATACCAATAAATCTGGTATCCGATATTCTCCCCAGTGTCCCATCCCTAACTGCTAGTGATCCTGAGATCTCTTTCGCTAATTTCTTCAAAATTCTGTGATGCAACTGTCAGGCTGTACTGATTTAAATTAATTAAATTCATTGTCCCGAGCCTTTGGGGTCTATGAAATTGGACTGGAAATTTCACAGGAGCAGACTTGTGAGATTGGTTGCTTCCAATTGGATGGGCAGAGAAAGCCTTGCTTAGGTCATCTCAGTATGTGCTTTTGGCTTTGCATGGAACATGGCTGTAATACCCGATGTATGAGGCTACTTGAGGCAATGCTGCTTTCTTAACAGCTGCAGATTCCACAAACCATATAACTCACAAAATACCTACAGATTTTCACATTTTGGAATTCTTACTCATGGGGATTATTATAACCCCCAAACTCCATATGCAGTTTAATGGGGAGGAAATTAGCTTGGGAATTGGAGGCTTGACTTCTATTCCCAGTTCCACCATGCAAGCCAGGAGCCCTCTTTGTAGCTTGTATTTCCCATCTTTTCTTCTCACTTGGGACCACTCTGATAGTAATGGGATGGGGTGGAGGGTTCCTGGGTCCTTCCCCAAGCCATCTCCTGCCCCTAGCACAGGATTGCGGCCACCAGCTAGGTTGGCCTGGCCATTAAGCAGCCTTCAGATGATCTGAACTTCCAGTGACTCCTGACTTGGCCGTTCAGACCATGGAACTAGATATGAGAGGCTCCACATCCCAAGCCATTCAGCCACTCTACTGTATTGTAAACACTGCTGGTCTGGAATCCGTTGGTCTGGAGCTATACCAATGGGTGCTCACATTGCAAGGCTGACTGCAGACCCAAGCGTGAATTATATTTATGCTTTGTCGACGCACCCCAATGAGACACAGAGACTTTAGTTGGTTTCAAAACTGGCCGCACTCTTTATTCATTCAAAGTTAAAATGAGGCTGGTGGGTAATTACACAAGCAATTGGATCCAGTATGCTAATTTCTACTTAATTTATTAACTTGAATGCTGGTGTGGATGTGCCCTCCAGCGTCAGCCTCTTTTCCATAAACTTCCCCCTTCGACAGCACCCTGGCTCTGGCCAAAAGGGGGACAGGCCCATCTCTGGTCACGAGTAAGGACGTTGGTGCTCACAGGCCAGCGGACAGCGCATCTCCTTTCTGTCCTTACTGCAACATGCCTCCCAGGGTTATGACCCCAGTGTGTGCTGCGCCCGCATCACTCTGGGTATCACCTCCCCATCTCTTAAGGAGATGACTCTTCCTATGCTATCCTTTCTTATTTAACCTACCATAGCATACTGGATCCCTGCCACAAAGGGGGAGACTGTAAGTACTCCTCCGACCCCCACTGCCTCTTTAAACTACAAACCATGCAGATGGTTGGCCAATGCCGCCAAATATATGTCGTTCCCGGCTGGGGACAAATGTACTCCGTCTTCACGGAACAGGTCTGTCCTTCCTCGAACTATGTCTGGATGTTTAATGGTTGTACCCACTAAATCAATTACCCACTTTGCTATTTGTCGACTGATGTTTCGTCTAGCCCTGTCTACTTTGCCTGGTTTAAGTGCTGTTTGTCATTTAATGAGAGGTATGAAACTGGTCCAAACAATGTGGACACCTAAAAACAAACTTCTAATTGCCAACAGATCCTGCTTAATATGTATTATCAAATTAACCCCTTTTCTATCAGGGAGGTCATTTTCCCCCAGGTGAATTACTAATATGTGTGGTTTAGCTGATACCCCCATGGTTTTTAACAGTGGTAACAGTTGGTTCCATTTCATCCCTCTCTTGCCTAACCATCTTATAAAAAACCTGTCTTTCAGTCCTAAGTGAACACCCCAGTCATTCGTTTTAGCGGCTCTGTGAGCCCTTCGCACCAAGCTGTGGCCCACGAGTCATACCGCACGTCTTTCGTTTCTGCTGTGCTTAGATCCTAATGGAAACAAAAACATAATTGTTTACATAGTGTATGGCCGAACATACTTTTTATATGCCCCTGACCTCCATCTTCCTACTGCCTTAATCGCCTCCTCTGGTAAACCGGCCGCTGTGGCTGTTGTGGCGGCGCCAATTCTAAAGGAGTGGGACCCAAATTCTTTTGCGGGCAGGCCTGTTTTGTTCAATGAGGCTTTGAGTACTGCATTGAATTGATGGTTCGTCAGGGGGGTGCCAGACTTGTGAAGAAATAAATACCCAGGGATTCGAGGGCGGATAGCCAAGTACCGCTTCATCTGTTCTATTGGGCATATGGCCGTGATGGCACATCAGTAAAGGTCAACACTTTGTCCCCTACTCCTCTGATTGGTTTTGGAACGCCAGAGTATGAATCTAAGTCCGGTCTGTGTCTGTTCCATATCTTGGAGTATAAATGCTTGATTTGAGCTGTCCTTCCGTGACCTAGGTACCACCTCACTGATTCTGAACCCCCCAAAATACATTATAACATACACTGAAGTAAACAATTGAGCCTCAAAGGCATTGTGGCATACTTCTGCGAGTGTCTGGACTAACTGTAGCAGGACAGGGGTGGTTATCGGTGCCCTGAATGTGGTGATGGCCAGGGACGCCCTGGCCCAGCTTTCATACATATGCTTCAAGTAGAAGCCTTTGTCGGGGGTGGGGGGAGGGAGAGACCTTTTAGTCTACTCACAAAGGAGAGGGCTGCGACCTTTCCGGCTATAGTGCCCCCAGACAGTCCCTTATCGTGAAGTTGCATTGCTAATTGAATGACCTCATGTTCTCCAATGGGAAAACCGGTCCCCCACCTTTTGCTGGTTCTGAACTTCTGGAATTCTAGGAAGGCCCTACCGTACGTGGCTTGGGTTCTGGGAGCCAATGATCCCTGCACGATTGTCTGCATCTCTATCTTCCAAGGTTCCATACCCCCTGTGGTAAGGGGTCTGGCCATTCTTTGGCTTCCGGAACCATTTCCCGGAATCGATAGATCTGAAACCGAGAAAGGGCGTCGGCTATGCCGTTGTCTATGCCTGGTACATGTCAAGCTGTAAACAAGATGTTGTCTTTCAGACATGCTTTGACCAACGTCCGTACCAACGACATGACCCTTGGAGAATGAGATGAGAGGGTGTTGACCACGTGCACTACGGCCATGTTATCGCACCAGAAAAGTACTGTGCTGTTGGCAAATTGCCTCGCCCAGAGTAGGACTGCAACCACTATTGGGAAAAGCTCTAAGAATGTTAGATCTCTGGTCACACCTGCCTTGTGCCACTCGTTGGGCCATGGCGCTGCGCACCAGTGCGTCTGAAAGTATACTCCAAATCCCGCCCCCCGGCAGAATCAGAATGCACCTGCAGCCCAGCTTTAAGTAACTCTTGCTCCCTCCAAAAACGTACCCCCTTATATCCTTCTAAGAATTCCAGCCATGTCCCCAGATCCTGTTTTCATGTCCATGGTGACCCTGATTCTATAATGTGCCTGGGTTTGACCTTTTAGCTTGCTATATAGTCTGGAAAGAAAGGCTCTGCCTGGTGCCACTACCCAGCAGGCAAAATTGGGGCTTCCTATCAAAGATTGCAAGGCCCGCACGGTGACTTTGCGGGCTGCCATGCACTCCCTGATCTTTTGTTTGATGCTCTCAGTCTTATGCCCAGGCAATCTTCACTGCTTTAATTTGGTGTCTAATTCAATGCCCAGGTATGCGATAGTCGTGTCCGGTCCTTCGGTCTTTTTGGGAGCCAATGGAACGATGAGTTCCTCAGCCACTTCTTGGAACAGCCGTAGGGCGGCTGCACATGCCCCACCTTTGGGCGAGCATATTATTAGGAAATCATCTAAATATTTTGTCACCTCGCCCTCTTGCAGTCGTTGCCAGAAAATCCATTCTACGAGTGAACTAAAGCGTTCAAACGCAGAACAGGATATGGAGCACCCCATGGGCATGGCTCGATCGTAGTAATACTTGCCTTCAAAGTGGAAACCTAATAGGTGATAACTACTGGGGTGAACAGGGAGCAAGCAAAATGCTGACTTGATGTCACACTTTGCCATAAGAGCTCCCTGACCCATTGCCCTTGCTTTCTCCACGGCATCATCAAATGATGTGTACCTAATAGTTGAAAGGTCCTTAGGTATCGCATCATTTACAGAGTTGCCCTGGGGGTAAGACAGATGATGTATCATCCAAAATTCCCCAGGTGTTTTCTTGGGAACGATCCCTAAAGGAGATATCACTAGGTCATTCATTGGGGGCTGGGGGGGGGGTTTGCTGAAAAGGGCCGGCCACCCGGCCATCTGCCACTTCCTTTGCGATTTTAGCCCTCACTAAGTCTTCTTGCCCTTCTAGTGATTTCAAGTTCCGAATTATCCTATACTGGGAGACTGGGCCCGCCGGGATAAGGAATCCCTGTTTAAAACCCTGTATCACATATTGCACTTCCAACCTGTTGGGGTGAGGTCTCAGAGCTCTTTCTAAGTTATCAATTTGTACTGGTGTCTGTCCCTTTTCCAGGGCGGGGTCCTGGCGATGTTCCTCGACCCCCTTTTCCATTTCCTCCTCCCTGATTGAACCTCCCTTGGTTACCCTTCCATTTAGGGCAGTAACAAGTGGTTACCGGGTGCCCCCCTCCACAATTGGAGCAAACATGCCGAAACCTGCATGGGATTCGGTTGCACCGGCCTGCCTTGTTATATTCCCAACACACGTCGGGTCCTCCCTGTCCCCCTCCACAGTTGTCACTATGAAAGGAATCATTCGCTGGTGCAACACCTCCACGCACCAAAGGGTGCCCACTGTCAGCACGTGGTGCCTTCGTGGCATCGAGCATACATTCGAGCCACAAATCAGGTGCATGTTTGTACCATGGGAACCCAGGAGTATTAGCTGCCCTATGGCGAAATTCCTTGTCATAGCGCAGCCAAGCACCGGGGGTCCTGTACCATGGGCCCTGCGAGCAATGTCCGCATATTTGTGTAGCTCGAGGCCCCGCCCTGGGTCGGCCTGCATTTGTACCCCCATGTACACAGCATATGCGGACGTCCAATTATCCCAGTTACGATTAGCTTTAGGGTGCCGGAACTTTTCTTTATCTTTTGCATCCCCTTGTTCCAGGTGATCCACTATCAGGTCACTGAACAAAAGTGCAAAGAGGTCGACATACTCGCCTTGCCATATTTTTTCTTTTGTGGATTGTGGTAAGTGATTGTCAAATGGGGCAGCCACATCGGGTATGACCCCTCCGGGGGGATGGGTTGTCCTGGGCATTTCGGTGACCAAGGAAGCCTGTGCAGAATTTGTCCCTTGACTTGGAGGGGCAGGGTAACTAGGAGGAGCCAGGCTCCCCAGTCGATCCTTTTACCGTTGGGGTTGGTGCCTCACGCCCTATATTTGGGACTGTGGCTGGGATAACCCATGCCCAAACCCCGTTCACTATAAGGAATTGGGGGGCCGCCTGTTGATGGTCTGAAACTGCCTCGGCCACTGGGGTTACATTGATCTGGCCTAATGCAGGGTCCCTTAGGGATTCTGGCTGTAATCCTGGGCCCCCGTCACCTGTGCAGCTACTGCGTCCCATCCACTCCTGTTACTGATACCAGTTGCCCCTTCGTCGATAGTCCCTGTGTTCCCCCAACTGGCAGGCTCACCTCGCTCCAACGCCCTTTGCAATGCATTTCCTTGATATTCCCCTGCCTCGTTTGCCCATATGTGGTCTCTGGCTCCCCGACTCAGCTCCATTTTGAGGACCCTGATCCTCCTCCAAATCTCTGCATCGCCGTGGTCCCTCTGCCGCTCTGGCTCTTCGAACTGCCTCCTGCTCACTGGTGGTTCGTCATCTGCTGAATGAGATAAACCTCCGGGCACCCCTTGCCCGGCAGATGGGGAGCACGGAGCTGGGGGCTCTACGAGGGCAGTCGGGGCAGCCCTGAACTCTCTTTGGCGTTGATAATCCCCCAGCCCGGGGATTCCCCGCTGATCGATGGCATCCCCCCAGATGTGTCTATTCCATGGGCTGGGAAGTTAATCCCCTGTGTAAATCCCTTGTGTTGACTGCCCCACTCCCACCCCGCTGTAACTGGGCTGATCCCCCCTGGATGTAGATGGCTGGGGGAAGTCCAGCGGGGAAGAGCCTTGATCGACCGGGTACAAGGCCTGTATGATTGGGCCCCTACTGGCTGCACTGGTATGTCTTGCCCCCTGTCTGTGGGCTTGGATGGCCTCTGCTGGCCACTTGATTGGTGGGATTGAAACTCCCTGTTCATGTCCCTCCTGACTTGCCCGCGTGGGTTCCTGCAGTGTAGGGGGAGCCCTGTGGAAGCCCCGTCCTCCCTAAACCTGGCGGGGGGTTGCACCACCCTTTCCCCCGGCGCAATCCCTGCTGTCTGGAGGGGCTGTTCTGTCTGCCCCCTATGATGGCCTTGCCATCTGCCGGACTGGACTCAGTGTGGGCGGGTTCAAAACCCTCCCCCCCCCCATATGTTAGTAGGGGGCTCCACATTAATCCCAGACCGGGTGGGCTGCAGGGATTCATTATCAGGAGTGGGGGGGCATGGTCCCTCATCTGAGCCTCGCAGGTAGCAAGGTGAGCTAATAGCACCGTGCGGGAGAGAATCCCTTCCCCTTCCCCCCTCCCCCAACACCTAACTCCTTTAGTGGGGTTCTTCTGCGATGGGCCGCTGCTGTGTGGTCTCCATCGCCTTCCTCTTCTGGCCACCAGCCGTCTTTCTCTTTGTGCGGCCCATCCTGCCGCTTTTTTTTTTTTTGGAGAATGGATACAGCCTGGGACCAGCAGCGACAAGAGCTTGCTGCTGCTCCCTTCATTGTAAAACGCCAAATGCCGCTCACGCGGCCTCTGAATGGCTCCGCCCCTGCTATAAGGGGTGGGTCCATTCAAACATTGCGCCTTGCACCCAGCGCATGCGTACAACTTCTGGTTGCCATGCAACCTTCACAGGCTGTGCAGCATTCTAGAATGCTGCCGGCCGCGACGCTGTTCCTGTGCCTCCTTTCCCCCGGGGCGCAACAAATTCCCTGTCGCCACCATGGTGGGGGTGAAGGGGGCTTTGTCACACTTGTATTTACCTTGTACTCTGTGCTGGAATTAGATTGTGTGCTTTTGGCCTGCATGATTTTGTGTGCATGATTCCTGGACTCCTAGGCAGCCTGTGGGGACATGCCTGTGGAGAACAGGAAGCAAGAAGTGTAGTGTATTGTGGGGAGGGCTTTGGGGAGCTGATGGCAATCCAAAGAAAATGCAAACAGCCACAAAAGCAGCTGTTTCAGCCTCAAGAGCTTGTAGGTTTTCTTAGTATTTTGTTGTCCCTCCTTCAAGAATTCAGGCTGTCAGACAGGTTTTCTGTCCTAGGAGGCTAAGAAGCATGAGGTGCCTAATTACATAGGGCTTTGTAGGCTGGTGGAGAGGGGGTGAGACAGAAAAAGAGAGAATGAAATGGAGGCCTCGGCTCAGTCCATCTGAGCCAAATAAATGTTGGGGGTTTGGAACGTGCTTCTTGAATTTTGGAACCAGATTCCTAAATGGCCTATCCTGTGGCTGCCAACTCCAGGCCAAACACTAGAACAGAGTCAGACTTGTATTGATGGTAGCATTCCTCTCTGCTGCCAGCCTGACTCAGTGTGCATGAACCAGGCATTGCCTCAGCTGATATTCAAGGTCTACAAGCAGGACCTCTTTCAGAAGGCAGTGCTTCCCCCATTTTTTCCCTGTAACCCCATTTTGAGGCTTAAGTAGAATCCTCTGACCCCAAACAGCAACAAAAACATGCAAAGCCTATTCAATGAGTTGGAATAATGACCCCATCTGTAGATAGTGTGACCCCACAGGGGATCACAATCCATAGTTCAGGAACCTGTGCTAAAATGCATAGGGGGCCCATGTTATAGCCAGATTATTAAGAACTGTGCCAAGCAAGTCACAGCCGGAAGCTTCTAGGAGCAAGTTCTACAAGTTACATTCCTAGATTGAAACAAATAAAGGCAGGGGAATGGAAGAGGGGCTTTGGCTCCATTATGGGTAGGGTGTGAGAAAGATGCTGAGATCAGTGTGTGTTACAAATGAAGCACCTTTATCAATTCCCTTTTGGCTCGAATAAATGCCTGTATCCTCTGCTCACTCCCATAGGAATTTTCCATTCAGTGCTCAGCTACTATGGTAAGGTAATGCATACTCCAGCAATGTCTGAGAGACAGATAAGAAGTGGGATTGAAATATTTTTCCAGGATCCTCCGAAAAGTGATTTAATGGTTTGAGTCAATGAGATTTGCTTGGGTTACAGCTCCCTGTTGGTTTAATCCCAGGGCTGTAGCAGGCACCAGTACAGTAACCTGATATCTTAACTGAGTGCACTGTAGACCATGGTGTACCTCTCCATAGGAAAGTCCTGCTGTGATGCTATAAAAGGATTACACCCAGGCAATAAATGAACCAGATTTTAGAAACAATTTGTTTTGCACCGAAGAAAGAAAGAGAACACAAAGATGAGGGAAGGAAATCTAAGTTTCCAAGGCTGCTTCTATTAGTACAGAAAATGGATAGAATCCTAGATGTAGGTAGGAGGGTACCTCAAGGGTCATCTAGTCCAACCTCCTGCTGCCAGTCAGGAAATACTATAGCTATAGCATCACAGATAAATACTTAACCAGCTGGGTTTTGAAAACATCCAGGGAACGGCTTTCCACAACCGCCTGACTACCTAGGCATCCTATTCCATTGCCAAACAATTTGCACGGTTAGGAAGTCTTTCCTATTATTTAACACAAATCTGCTTTGCAGCAGTTTAAGCCCATTCCTTCTTTTCCTATGTTCTGTGGCAGTGGAGAACAAAGCCCCCTTCGCCCACCGCATGGAGGTGACGTGCATTTGTCGAGCCCCCCCATCTCCTTGTGTAGGCGGAGCAAGGAGACGGGGGAAGAAGGCCGCAGTGTGGGTGTATTTTTAGAATGCTCCCCGCCAGAGAACATTGGGTTGAAAGGCAACCGGCCCTGGGAGCGCAGACGGAGGCGCTGCGCGGGCAAATGAAAGGAGCCCCGCCCCCTTTAGGAGGGGTTAAGGTTCCTCGTGGCCGTGTGAGCGGCATTTGAGCTGGGAGCAGGGCAAGCAGCAGCCCCGCCCAACCAGTCCTCTAGCACTGTGGTATTGTTACCGGTTGCCTTTAGGGAGCCGAGGAGGAATTTTGGTGATTAGCCTGTTTATATTGGATCGCAGGTTTCGCCTCCTCAGCAGTGCAGAGTAGGTTAAATAGGTTTATTTAGTATTAATTGGTATCTATACTTCAATTCGGATAATTATAATTGGCATCAACAATTGGAAATTAATATATTTCTATTTAAATAGGACAATTTGTTGTTTGTAATGATGAAGTTGACGAAGAAGATAGTTTTAATTTGAAAAGATTTGAGATATTTAATTTGAAGCACTTGTAGGGGTCCAGTATGCTAGGATAGGATAAATAGGTAAGGTATAGGATCATGAGTCATCTCCTTAAGAGATGGAAAAGTGGTACCCAGTGTCATGCAGGGCACAGCAGGCACTGGGGTCATGCCCCTGGGAGGGATGTCTTAGTGGGGCCGTAAGGACATGCATTGTCCTCGGAACCTGCAGGCATTTACCTCCTTACTCACGTCCAAAGTTGGGGATTGTTCGCCCCCCTTATTCGGCCAGAGCCTGAGTGTTGTCGAAGGGGGGCAGGTAATGTTGGTGACCTGATTAAGGAGGGCAAATCCTGATCAGGCACAAGTTAATAAGATAAGTTAGAGCTAGCATACTGGACCTGAATTGCTGTGCAATTTACCCACCGGCCTTATAGTTTGAATAATTAAAGAGTGCGGCCATTTTGAACCCAACCATTGTCTCCGTGTATCATTAGGGGGTGCGCCGACAAAAGGGATGGAGAGGGATCGCTCCTGCCAACTTATTTTATTACTCTAGCTTGTTGCTAGTGTCGGTGTTTTGGAGGTGAGCCTAGAAGGAAGGTGCAGGGCTGCACTTCAGTGCTCCTTGGCTGCTGGAATGGCTGTTTGCGTGTCTGTCTTTTGCTGAAGCAACTTCAAACCTTCCACTGACTTCAAAGAGCCATGGAGCAGGCCCATGGAGACGTTTTGAGGGTTCATTGAGTCACCATCCTGCCTGTCCCCCAAGCCTGTAGCCTAGGCTTCATCTTTTAAACCCTACGTTCACTCTGTTGCTAAATCCTGTCGTTTCTCCCTCCATAACATTGCTAAGATTCGCCCTTTTCTCTCTGTCTCATCTGCCAAAACTCTTGTTCATGCTCTGGTTATCTCTCGCCTCGATTACTGTAACCTCCTTCTCACTGGCCTTCCCCGGTCTCACCTTTCTCCCCTCATCTCTGTCCAAAACTCTGCTGCCAGGGTCATCTACCTCGCCAGTCGCTTCGACCATGTGCAGCCCCTCCTCTCTTCGCTTCACTGGCTTCCCCTTCCTGAACGAATCCTGCACAAGCTCCTAGTCTTCACCTATAAAGCTCTTCACAACCTTGCTCCCCCCTACCTCTCTGCACTTATCGCCCTCCATACTCCAGCCCGTGCACTTCGCTCCTCCTCTGTCCCTTCTCTCACCCTTCCACGCCTTCCCTGCTCCCCTAAGCGCCTTCGTCCCTTCTCACTTGCTGCCCCCCATGCCTGGAACTCCCTCCCTGTCCACATCCGCCTTGCCCCCTCCCTTCATACCTTCAAATCTCTCCTTAAAACTCACCTCTTTCGCTCTGCTCTGTCTGACTCTTTATCCTGCTGAGCCACTATTCCTATACCTACGATCGGTTTACCCTTATCCTTGCAACATGGACCTGCCTGCTGTCATTCTCATCGTAACCAAGCCAAGTACGTGCACTTGAGACCTCGCATCTTCATGAATGTTAGACCCCTTGTCTCTCCCTCTGTTCCCCTTCCTAAGTCTCTCCCCCAGCTCCTGTCTCTCAGATTGTAAGCCCTAGGGGCAGGGACCGTGTCTATTTTATTACTTTGTAAAGTGCCAGGTATACTGCTGACGCTATATAAATGTTTGTTAATAATACTCCAAATCTGAGTTTCTCCGAAGCCTGAGGTTGTGGGAGCCTGGGGTTCTCTGGCCGATCCATTTTAGAGCAAAGGCCTCTGGTTGGCAACACTGGAATGGTAATCGGCTGGTACCAGCTGGTAGCAGTGGATTTATGATGGAGCAGGCCCATGGAGAAGTCTTGAGGCTGCATTAAGGTGGTGCTTGCACCAAGACCAGCATCTGGGAGCTGAAGGGTCAGCTCCTTTGTGGTGGCTCCCTTCCTTTAGGCATGCCTAGTACAGGCAAGCCAGTCCTGGGATCTGGCTGGCTCAATAAGCACAGTAAACTGTTTCCATAGGTGAAGATTCCCAGCCATGCTTCTTCATCCTTTTAATCTGTGGAGCTGAAGAGGAATTCCAGAGGAGCTGGAGTGTGACTGCGGTCTTCCTGAGGCCTGAAAATCCAAACACAGACCCCATCTGAAGCTGGATTTGCATCCCACAGCAAACTTCCTTCTGAGCATTCTTGGTCTTAAAGATCTTCAGCATGGAGACTGGTTGGAAAATGAGCTTCTTTCCAAACACTTCTCTTTGCTTGGTGGGGCTGCAGCGAAGGGGGAATGTAGCTTTTAAGCATTTTGTATGATTCACTGCAGCTGTGGGCCATGGAAATTGCTTTGGATTATGGGAGAGGATAACAATAGCAATATCTGAAGAGAAATCTTTTCGCTACTAGTGACCTCTTCAACCCTGTGATCCTGGGCAGAGAATAACATGAAATTGCTATTGGTCCCTTTTGCCTTCAGGGCAGAGCTCATGCCAAAGCTCAGTGCAAAATCAAGAATGAGGAACCCTGTGCAAATCCCTCCCAAAAATCTTCATAGACACTTGCCAGTGTGTTTTCTTTTGCTGGTAGGGTTGATCCCTCACTATACCACTCACAGAACACAGTGGTTCCTAAGGTTTTCGGAGAGAGAGAGTGTTCAAACTGGCACCTGGTTCCCTCCCCATTGTTCATTATCCAGTCTGCACCCTTCCACTTCCTTCCCTCTTCAGATCCCTTTACCCCACTCTGTCACCATTAGCCCTGTCCCCTGTTGCAGAGTAATAACTGATTCGCAATCAGTAAGGACAAATGCAGCTGAAGGTTTAACAAACAGAACTTACACAAAGGAATTCAACTGCAAAACCCCATCTCCCTTCCATGTACACATACATTTAGCAGCAACATCTGGTGGCTCTATAGTCAATTACTGTTCTCAATACAGTAACTTTAACTTATGGATGTTGCATATACCAACACCCCTTCTCAACAGACAGAAGTTAACCTACTAAACCCATTTTACTCAGTAGCTTTCGGTGGCGCTCTCCTGCTAAAGGTTTTGTCAGGGCGTCTGCTACCATGTCTTCTGTAGGACAATATTGCATGTCTATAAGTCCTTGTTCTTGTGAGTCTCTTAGGAAATGATATTTCACGTCTATATATTTGGTCCTCGGGTTTACTCTTTCAGTTTGTGCAAGTACAATACAGCCTTGGTTGTCTTCCAAAATTTGTATAGGGCTGTTCAGTTCTTTTCCCAAGTCTGTGAGTAACTGTCGTAGTCAAATTACCTCTTCTTGACTAGCATGCGTGGCTGCAACATACTCAGCTTTTGTTGAGGAGAGTGCTACTGT
>QEPC01012163.1:216398-232190 GCA_003113815.1 Sphenodon punctatus | reverse complement strand
GATCTTAGCGAGAGCAGTTTCAGTAGAATGAAGGGGGCGGAAGCCAGATTGGAGGGGGTCAAGGGAGGAGTTGGAGGATAGGAAGTCAAGGCAGTGGGAGTAGAGAGTTATATATTCTACACTTACTCATTTTATATATTTCTACTGGCTACACTACATGCCTGAGGGCCCTATATGGCCCGAAAGTTTGCTTATTTCCACCAACAGCAGTTGGTTGATTAAAAGATATCATTCAAAACACTTCATCTCTCTTGCTTAGTAAGTAAGTGTGTTTGTAGTTTTACACTTTTATAAATACATTATTTTAATATATGAAGGATATTCACTTATGTTTTCAATTTTTAGGATAAGTTAACATCGAATACCCACAAACAATATACATTGGATAAAGAATATTTTCCAGTAAGAAATTTTTTTAGTAAAAGAATGTTTAAATTATTAACTTTTTCAAAACCCATTTGTGAGGTTTGGAATTTTATGTTCTCTCTTTGACTTTTTGTTGTAGTTCTTCATATGTTATTGAAAAGATATTTACACCACCATGTTGAAACTTTACAAGTTCAAGTCCTGAAGAAGGTTTCCAAAATGTGTTAATTATTTTATAATTATTATTATTATTTATTTATTATTAACTTGTATAGTGCCAGTTGTGTACCTGGCATTTTGTACAGTCATTAGTTAGACAGGTCCCTACCCCAAAGGGCTTACAATCTAAGAGACAATGGGTATTTTCAGACGTGACACCCCTGCTCGTGGCCACGCTTACCCCAGCATGACCACAGGTGGGGTGGAAGGGTCACAACTGCTCCTGCCCTGCCAGATGTTTACCTCGGTCGGGGGCAGACATTACCCCAGACCGTGGCAGGGCTAACATGGGATGCGTGCTGGGCTCCCGGCCAGTTCATATTCCATGGTAGGTGTCCCTGGACCATGGTAGAGTGGGCCATCACATCTGATGGCCTGCTCCATCTAACCTCGGCCCGTGATCGGAGCAGTTCTGGGTGGGTGTGGTGGCCTGATAGGCCACTGCACCCGCCCGTCAGGAAGGAGGTGGGGCCGTGTTGAGGAGCTCCAGGGGTGGGGCCATGTAGACCCACATCCACATGTCCCCCTCCCATTATCCACCCCGCTCCCCAGCCCCAACTGCCTGAAAGTTTGTTCGGTGGCCAGGCAGACCCATGCCTGGGGTGAGGTGGCTCACCCTGGGGTGGATTTAAGCATGGCAGCTCACTGAGCCGTCACATTTAAAAATACCCAAGAAGGGGGAGATGAGGGAGTGGTGAACATCAGGAGAGACAAGGATACATTCATGAGTTTGAGAAAATGCAGTTGCACATGCTTCGCTTAGTTACAGGGAAGAGATTCTGAGGGAGTGAGAGAAGAGAATACAATTTCACTCATGATGATCCAGGGAAAGCCTGACAGAAGAGGTGATTTCAGGAGGGATTTGAAAGTTGGGAGGGTGGGAGCAGAACTAATGTATCAGGGAGAGGTGCAAGCTTCCTTCAGAGCAGTGCCCCCAGGAGTGGGAACTTCCCCCGGAGCAGTGCCCCCCCCATGCAGTGCAAACGTCCTTCACAGCAGTACATCTAGTGAGCTTCCCTCCAGAGCAGCGCCCCCATGTGCAGCAAACTTCACCCAGAACAATGCCTCCAGGAGTGGGAGCTTCCCTCTTCAGCTCTGCAAGCAAAGCAAATAATAAAAAACTTACACCCAGAAATGGTAGCCCACCTCACCTTTTCCGAACCATGATGTACCTCCTATCCACCCACCCCATCTACACCCACTCCCCAACCTCTCAGGGTGTCTTTAGACATAACGCTGTTCAGTGTTCTGAAACAGTGTTCTACCGTCACAGTGTTTAGACATACCATCAACACAGTGTTCACCCCAAACACTGGAAGTGAACACTGCCAGGTCTTGACAGTTTAATCAGTGTTTGGGGTGAACACTGTGTTGGCAGTATGTCTAAACGCTGTGACGGTAGGACACTGTGTTACAGAACACTGAACAGCGTTATGTCTAAAGACGCCCTCAGGGGTCTTCTCCTAACCCCTCTTCCATGCAGGAGAGCTGTAGCACATCTAACAAACCCCACTCCCTCATATCCACTCACTTCACCCATTCCTGCAGCATATCTAAAAAACCCTACTCCCTCATATCCACTTGCCGCTCGCTCATATCCACTTGCCTCACCCTCTCCTCCATTTCTCACATAAGGGAACCCCCTCATTTTTTTTAAAATCAGGGTAGGAATATCTTACAGCATGTGAGGGCAGGGCAAGGGCAGTAGCTACAGTCAGAGATACCGAGCATGCTCAGTTCTCGGCTGATCTGGCATTTCTAAGCCTGTTCCTGACTTTCCTCAATAAAACATACAGCCACTCTTTCCCACCCATGTTTTAGCTTGCTTTAGTTGTATGAAGCCCTCCTGCATGATCTCTGCTCCCCTCCTGCTCTGAAATAGACCCCTCAGCTCAATTTTAAGTCAGAGTAGCAACTCTTTATGCAAACGAAGGCAAGAGAGAGAGCAGGTGGCATCACTTGATGCTGCTGAGTTTGCTCACATGAAGTGAGCATGCTCAGTACTAGCAAGGTAGCAAAATCTGCCAGGAAGTAAGATCTAACAGCGCTCTGACTGAACTGCACCTGAAGAACAGCAGCAGCTTTCGAATGGGCAGGGCTTTGAGTTTCCAGGGGCCCATTCATTAATCTGCTCCTGATAGTTCCCATCAGTGTTCTCCAGGTAACAGGGAAGGAGGTTTCTTTGCCAACAGGCTCATCTCACCAAAGTAAATAGATATTGCTTTAAATGAGCTAAAGCTTTAAGGAGGCCTGTGGAGAAAAACATACTCACAAGGAAGAGGGTAAACTGAAGCTTGACTCTTCACACTCAAATGTGCTTTGTGCATGTGTGTGCTGGACATGTGTGGTCATGTTAGCATCCACTGTCAAGGGGTCAAGAACGGATGGAGACTTTCTCTCCCTTGGGCCAGGCTACAACAGTTTCCAGTTTCTTTAGACCCCTGTGGTGCTCAGTGCAGCTGGACCTGCCTGAAGGGGTTTGAGACAGTTCCCACTATACAGAATATCACAAACTACACCTTGATTGCAAATCCAGATGTTTGATTCTTCCTACAGAAACATTATCATTCCCAAACATTCTATGGCTCTGCATTCCACAAAACCACTTATCCTCACCCCATGCAAAAAATGTCTCTTGCAAGCTTCAATTACTATGATTAAAACTTAGGTAATTAAGTTTAGAGGGGATTTTTGTGCAGTGGGGGTGACTGGGAGAAACGAAAAGAGAATAGGGTAGTGAGGCTTGCTGGGGAAAGGACTTGGGCAGCAGGAAGAGTGGGATATGTGCCAGGGGGAAAGAACTGGGGCATGGAGGTTTGGTGAAAGGGATGATTTGATTTGATTTTATTGTCATGGCACTGGCTCTCGTCCTGGCCCAAACAAAACACAAAATATCAGCCAACAAACAAACAAGCAAAAACAAAACAAAACACAAAAACATACAAAATACATAGCATATACACAAACAGATATGTAACATAGCCAAAAAAGAACACCATGACTTCATATACATCAATTCAATCAGTAAAAACAACAGCCAGTCACCAATCCGACTTCCCTAAAGAGGATAGAGTGTTACTATCACTAGCCACACTTCACTCTTAAGGCAAATCACATCCTTATATACAAATTTATTATACGAATTTATTAGGCCCATCTTAGGCCACTGACAACAAAAACAATAATAAAAGAAGTAGAATAAAATAAATTAAAAATAGCAAAAGCAACGGCTTCTGCCAAAGCTTAAAAGCCTAACTCTTCAAGGGATTTCCATAGCTAAAGCCTGTCCCCTGACAGTAGGCCAAAAATAATGCAATAGAATCTATCTCCCTAGCGAAATCCCGGTCTGGGATAAAACACATCCATTTAAGGCCACAACAAAGGCCTCAATATTATAGTTGGGCCAGAATACATTTCCTTTTTTTGGAAATAAGCACAGGAAAAGTTGCAAAAGCAATTAGATCTTTCCTATCTGTTAAGGTAAGCAGGTAAGAAATACGTTCAGAGGGCGTCAGTCTTACTCTCCCTATCAACGGGGTCACCCAGATCTCTCTTAGATACTCATAATATGGGCAGTTCAAAATTTGGTGCTCGCTCGTCTCCACCTCTTGCAAGATACAAGTACATTTGCGATCCTCGTAGGGGATTTTCAATAAGCGCCCCTCAAGGACCGCTGATTGCATTAACTGGAGCCGAAACAAGGTATAATGTCTCCTTAGTATTTGGTTGTCCAACAGATCTAAGTAGGGCTCCATTTGGAAACCCAGCTTACAGAGGCCTAGACCGGGCATGAAAGGGATGAAGCTGGGAGGAGAGAGATTGTGCCTGTGCAGCCTTTTGGGCACTGGCAGGGAAACTGTTGCACGTATGTGCTGCTGCCTGCTCTAGGGCTGAGCTATTGTGATATTTCTAGGGATGTGCGAACGTGGTTCGGATGTTCGGAGTTTGGGTTGAACTCAGCCTGTTTAGACAACCGAACCGAACGTCCGAACTGAACATTTGAACGGCCGAACAGTTCGGAAAAGTTTGGATGAGTTCGGGGGTAGGTAAAACATGACTTTGGGTGGGAAAAACGTGTCTGGAAGGGGGAGGCAGCTGAGGAGCAGACTTCCTGGCACCAGGGGTGGAGACCAGTGGTGGTTTCAGTTTCAGTGTCAAATGATACCGTTAAAAATTTCGATTTCAGTATCAGTACCAATAGCGCTATTTTTGGATGTTTGGCCAAGTTTGGCCAAACTGAACTCCGCTGAACCGAACAACTGAACCCGAACTCGTGTTTCGAACTGAACGACCGAACATCTGAACCGCATTCTCTTCGCACATCCCTAGATATTTCCAACATTTAACAATAGTTTCCGGCTTTTGTGACAGTTTCCCCTAGGGATGGGCGAACAGAATGGAGTTCGGAAATTCTGTTCGGTTCAGTTTGGTTTGAAATTCGAGTTTGGAAATTCAGTTCGGTTCGGTTTGAAATTCAAGTTCAGTTCGGAAGTTCGGTCGAATTCCGAACGTCTGAACCAAATTCAGCCATTCAAAACCAGGTTTTTTGGTGTGTGTTGTCACTAGAAATGGGCAAACACAACGGAGTTCAGAAATTCGGTTCGGTTCGGTTTGAAATTTGAGTTCGGTTTGGTCGACCAAACAGACCGAGTTTGGTCCGAACTCTGAACTTCTGAACCGCGTTCGCCCATCCCTAGTTTCCCCTTTGCTTTCTGGCAGCCCGCTTCAAGCCTGTGTCCCACTGCTCATGCTGGCGCCCCATGGTAGGACTCATGTTGCCTGCTTCGCTACCCCCCGCACCTGCTCCCCAACCCTCCAACCGGCCACAGTCTCCCGCCCTGCCCGTTTCCCCACTCCTGCAGTTATTAACCAGTGACAGGAGGCAGTGGAAGCAGCGTTCAGCTCCATCCAGAAATCTCAGCATCCGGGTCAGAGGTGAGTAATAGGAATACAGGGGCCCTGTGCTGCAGGGTCGCACGTGTGGGCTGGGGGCTGGGCGTAGGGGGATGAGCCTTCTGTCCAGGGGATCCCAGGGAGCACCTCAGCCCCTGCTTTGTGGTAATCTGTGGAACTTTCCAAAACTTTGTGACACTTTCTGAAACTTTGCAGTGTTTTAAGTATTGTAAAACTCAGATTGTAAGCCCTAGGGGCAGGGACCCTGTCTATTTTATTACTTTGTAAAGTGCCAGGTACACTGCTGGCGCTATATAAATGTTTGTTAATAATAATAATAATATTGGACTTGACTGGGGATACCGTGCCGGGAAAATGGCAGCAGATGGGCAGTTTCCCAAAATATTGTCGGAAACTATGACATGTCATCTCACCTACTTCTAGTCTTGACTTTTACCCAACCATACACCACCCCTGTTGTATGGTTGTATTGCACTACAGTACAACAATACAAGTTGTATCTCTGCCACAGTTGAGGCCTTTGCTTGTTTGTTTGTTTATTTATTCAAATTCGATACCCCACCCTAAGGCTCAGGGCAGCTTACAATATAAAAGCATATAGAAATACATAAGAATCCCTTTAGGAATTCTCCCCAACTCTAAACAAACAAACAAACAAAACCACCTTCACCCGCCCCCTAACCATGCTTGCCAAACGCTTTGCAAAAAAAAAAAAAAGCAGTGGTTGCATCTCCTTTAGAATATGCTCAGGTTCAGACTCTGATGGGTCTCCAGGGGAAGGGAGTTCCAGAACAGTGGGGCAGCATCCGAGAACGTTCCACCACATGCTCTCATTGTACAAACACGATTGGCAAGTGGTACCTGCAAGAGGGCACTCCTGGCTGACTGCGAGGATCACGTTGGAGCATCATAGGAGAGGTTGGTGGACTTTCAGATAGGCCTTGCTTGAGAACAACACTTTTAGCGTAATACTGAACTCAGCCCAGTGCTTGGAACTGGCACGGTACTGACTTAGAGCAAAGCATGCCCCAAGGGAAAGGCCAACACCCCTTCCTAAAGCACCGTGGACTTTTTTTTCTTTGTTAGAGAAATATTTATTGCGCATCCGTGGTATGTTTAAACTTCAGTTTAAGAAATCTGATTGAATAACAGCCCTGTATGGAGGTGGGGATAAAAGGAAAGTTTTTGATTGCCTGCGTGAATGCATGGATGATCGTGTCAGCATGTCTAATTTTATTCAGCAAGGGAGCTCAGCTTTCTCAAACCAAACCTGCCAAAAATAGTGAAGTGGGCTTTCCCCCCTGTGCCTATTGACAACCCTTGATTCATCTCCCAATAGATCCTCTGTTGTCTTTGTACAATCATCAAGGTGTTTTTGAAAGCCAGCCTCTGCTGATTGGCGGATGGATTCAGCCTCAAAGAAAGGCAACTTCCCCAGATCTGGCCTTACAACCAATGGGCATGGCCTTTTCTTTTCCAACTTCTTTTTAACTTTTATAAGTCTGTAAGTCTAATTCCATTAACTCTGTAGCTGGCAGAGCCTATGTCTGCCTTGCTTTAAGTAATGGCATATGATTTTGCTGGCAGTGTTGCACAATGAGGGATCTGGGGAGGAGGTGACATCAACTTAACCTTCCTTTGGAGCTGGAAGAGCAAGCCAAGGCAATACAGATGGGACCTGTGCAAAACACAAACCTTTTTCTGGCCCCATTGTCTGAAAACTCTGTTCTATTTTGCCTGCGAGAAAAGGAGCAAAAAGCCAACAATGAAAAGGTTTATAACTTTCCTCCCTTCTCTGCTGGAAATGCCCAGGAAGAAATACATGCTTTGTTGTTTATCTGCTTGGGTTTAGTCCCGTTTCCCTGCTCAACTCCCCCAGGCAGCATGATCGCTTGGCTTAGCCTGGGCCATATTAAATCTTTCTGCATGTAGACGCCTATGTTCTGACATGGGTTCAAAGGGAACTATGGCAGGGATAGAGCTCAGCAGCAGAGTAGAAACTTTTGTCTGGTTCTCATTATTGGACCTCTTAGATGAGTGCCTAGCTCATTCCTGGCTTGTTTTTGAATATCAAGTTAAACATCACCCAGAAACAACATTCCACAAGGCTAGTGCGATGCTGCACTACCGGAGGGGTTGTCTTTCAAATGAGAACTAAAACCATGGGCATTGTCTGACAGGCTTTAAATCTCTCCTAACATTTGCCTTCTAACCTCAGCATTTTCTTTAGTGCAAGGGCCTAGCTACAGTAGGGGCAGGTAGTGCAGCTGTACTGGAGCACACGAGCCTGGTGGAAGGGGGGCTGAGGGTGGGTGGCACGTTCCCTGGTGCTGGGAAAGAGGCCAAGGGATTCCACCTTCTGTGCCAGGATCAGTTCCAACCTAGCTTTGCCCTATCCTGGCCAGATTCCAGCTTGGGTAATTGTAGCCAGACTCTCATCTTCTACCAGTACGTCCTCCCTTGTAGCTTCAGCTGGAGTCATTAGCCAGTATCACTTCTTGCCTTTTCTTATGTTGTTGCTTACACGGGAAATAAACATAGCAACTGTGGTGTGAATGCTGAACTGCCCAGCACTGAAGCATAGTTCACTGAACATACAGGGACTTCCTGAATCACCTTTTACTTTTGCTCCTCCACCATTAAAGTCAATGGGTGGAGGATGACACCCTCAGTGTTTGGTAACTATAGATTAAGACTGCTGTGTCTTAAAACAGCTGTCACGCTTCTTCACCTCACAAGTGGCTGCAAGGGTAGTGTCCCTGGGAGAGGTGTTTTCAGGAGGAGGGCAGGGACAAGCACGGTCCTTAATCCTTCGGCACCACATCCTTACTCCAGTCCGGAAAGAACACTGTTCCCTTCAGTCACAGCCGCTGGTCGTGGAGCAAAGGGGAGACGTTGTTTGGGGCTGGCACTGGAGGGCACATCCAGGCCAAGTCCTGTCAGTTATGTTAGAAGTCATTAATGGGTTGAGAGTACTGGACCCGAATTACTTAGAGGCAATTACCTCACCTAGCCTAATTATAATTTGAATAAAGAGTGCAGCCGTTAAAACCCAGCGATGAGTCCTTATCTCATTCCGGATGTGCCGACAAAAGTGGCTGCATTCCAAAGATGGCAAATGAATAAAAAACACCTTCTGTCTGTACAGCATATTATCTATTAAGGATTTTGGGGGATGCAAGGAGGTGCCCTAGAAATGCAAGATGTCATGACTGTTATTAGAGTGTTGTGGCCCATGTTATCTCGAGACTAGTCTAAACGTGGGCAGTTGTTTCTTTCAAACAAAAATAACCACAAAGTACAAAATGAATCCTCACAACACTGTGCTTGTGTGTGTGTGTCGGGGGGTGGGGGGGTGGGTGTCACCTAGAGACAGTTTTCACATGGTACTTAAAAGTGTGAAAATTGGCCCAATAATGGTCTCCTTAAGTTCTTGCAGGACCAAAGTGGGAAGCAAGGTAAGTTGTTACAGGGTATAGTCCTTGTAATAGGATGCTTTAGGGATGACACTTGGGACTGTCTGGCTCATAAGGAGTACATTGCTCCCAGCTGGAGCAGAAGAAAATGCTGTTGGGCTGGGGAGGTTTGCTTCAGGGGTTTGGCACACCAAACCACAGAAAGACAGGCTTTGACCAAGACCCTGCAGTTCATAGGGCTTCTCTGCAGCTAGATGGCCCATTGGGACCAAAGGGTGCCACCAAGGCTGGGAACTAGGGAGGAAGAGAGAAAAGTGGTCACAGCCTGAGGTGAGACTCCACACTACAGGCTGTATTTCTGTGAATCTCTTGGAACTGAACATAATCAACACACTGAGGTGAAAGGGAACTTGACAGGATGCATGTTTGGGCTAGATTCAGAAGGACCTTAAGGACAGGCTACCTCTTTGGTGGCCCTTTAGACTGTAGGGGAAGCGGGTGGGGAAGGCTGCTGGGAATGATGCCCCCCCCTTCCCCTGGCTAAAGAGTGTAGGGGGAGGAGGAGAGGGGAGGGGGAGAGAGAGAAGCTGATTCACAGAAAAATCCAGAATTAAAAGCTGGATTTAGTTTAATTTATTATTTGTGGCCATATTTTTTGCTGTCCATAAACACATCCATTTACTTTGAGTGGGACATTGGGCATCTTGAAATAGAACGTGGAGTTGCTCAACCCTGGAACAAGTCTGGGGGTGCATCCCCACATCTGCCCACTTGCAGCCACACCTGGGTCTGGCGGCTGCTGTAGCCCGCAGTCCACCTGCGTGGCAGCCTCTCTCCCCCCCACCACCACCATAGAGCTGCAGGTGAATTGGCCACTGCTCTAAGCTGTTGCCCACAGCTCTGTGGCATTGCCTGGGGCAAACCTTGGCTGGGAGTGGAGCTGCTGCTGCTGTCCACGAGTAGATGGACTGCTGCTCCGCCTCTGGCTGGTGCCCCAGGTTTGGGCAGGCTGCTCCACTGGCAGCAGGGCTGAAGCAGAACAGGCAGTGCCTGCTCTGCTGTTGCTCTGCCTGCACATCTGGCAGCCCCCCTTCTAGGGTTGCCACTGTTGGTCATTTTTTACCTGACACTTCCATTTTGGCCTATGGCAGAGTCAGGTAAAAAATCACCACAGGTGGCAACCCTACCCCCTTTACTTGGATGGGCTGCCTGGGTGAGAGGTGGAGCTGTGCCATCGATCCCAGGCCTTTGGGGAGGGTGGGAGGGTGGGGTAAGGGGGGATTTTTTAGCTCCCCCACCTGATTTATTATTTATTATCTATTTATATATTATGAAAACACGGAACCCTGTTTTAATAATTTATATTGTTATTGTTGATTTTAAATTGTATTTTATTGTATTGTTTTTATTGTTGGAAGCCACCCCGGGCTGTTCGCAGGAGGGGTGGGGTACAAATTTATAAAATAAATAAATAAAAAAATAAATAAAGGTACCCAAATATGCATAACTGGAGTGTAGGCCCATCTTCTCTGCTTCTCCCACTGACCCAGTCAAAAGCTGCCATCATGGCAAACTCCCCTGCAGGTGTTTGAAGTTGCTCTTGCGGGAGCTTGTTAATGCATTACCAGTCAGAAGCTGCTCCTCACCCTCCTTGCTAATGTAGACATATACTGCTGAACTGCACCTGGGCTTGATATGAATGAGGGACGTTGTCAGTTTTAGCCAGTAACTTAGGTGACAGGATTGTGGCAGAATCAGTTGTTGTAATAAACAGCTACTAGCACTGTTAACTCTGCCCAGATTAGCTAGGACTCGCCTGATGCTGCAGTGGGGGGCTGTAAATTCCTTGAGTGAGAAGGAAACCCATTTTGCCATCCCTTTGCTAAGGGTTCCCCCCAAAGTATCAAGTGATCTTGTGACTCATATTCCTTGGATGGGAGTATCTTGCCAGATTCCACTAAGGAAGATTAAGGCAAAGGAACAATACAAATCAACAACAGGCAAGCGGAAATGAGCCCCCTGAGAACAGGAGCCCAGACTAAGGGAAGAAAAATTCTTGTCTTGAAAAACAAGTTTTCTGAGAAACAAGCACAAAACGGATGAAAATGCCAAGAAAATGGGAGAGGAGAGGTGGAAGAAGGAGAGAACAAATATAGAAGACAAACCAACATGGGGAGGCTGAAGTGCTAAGGGCTGGGCCCAGAGAGAGGGTGGTTGAGTGGTTCAGCTGCTAGCGTGGGATTTTGCAGATCTGAACTTAGTTCCTGGCTCTGCCACACACCACCTGTGTAACCTTGGGCAAGTCATTTATGCAGGGCTACCCTGGAAGAAGTGGATCTGGATTGCAGTCTTTGTCTTTTTGTACATCAGTTCTGCAAAATGGAGCATGTAATGCATTTAACCTCACATGATAAATGCATTACATGTTGTGAGGTACTCGTAGTATAGCAGAGGTGCACAAATGGCAGCTCGGGAGCCACATGCAGCTCTCGGACACCTGTGCTGCTCAACTGATGTCATGAAAGAAGTAAAACAAGGATGTCTCCTGGCCCCATTTCTTTTCAGTTTTTATATTAATGATGTGGTCGACGTACTATCTGGTGATCATTATTTCCCACCAGGAATTGGGGCACGTGCAATTACCTGTTCTTTTGTATGCAGATGGAATGGTGATCCTTGCGCAAACACCTCTTGGGATGAGAAGATTGTTAAAAGACTTCTCAATATACTGTAGGCAAGAATGTTTGGTCATTAATTATTACAAAACCAAGGTCATGGCTTTTTGAAGTAATGATTAATCACCTAGTTGGACACTGGATGGTCATAGCATTGAACAAGTCAAAGTTTTCAATTCTCAGACAGGAAACTAGGGATCTCATTATACGGAAGCTAAAAAGGTTGACTTACGATCTATGTAGGGAGTGTTACATTTTACTCAATGCTTTGGGGTGAATTTGGTTGAGCCTGCATTAAAGGTCTTCAGATCAAAACTGATTGCTCAAATTTTGTATGGAGCAGAGGTCTGAGGAATTAGGAAGTCAGTACTCTAGAAGTTCCACAAAATGTCTTCTTCGAAAACCGTTAGCTCTCCACAATTATTCACCAGCTTCTATGTTGAGAGCTGAGGTGGGGGTACCCTCGGTTTCTGCCAGAGTATATAAAAGATTAGTGAGCTTTGAAGCAGATTATCAAATATGGACAGAGACTGCCTTCCGTGACTGTCTTAAAGAGCAGCCCAAGGGTTCTATTGGTTTTTACCACATGCGCCATCTTTTGGATAGATGGGGCTTTCCCGTATTAGGAATGAATATGAAGTTGCCTCAACAGGTTCTCCTCCAAATTGATGTTAGGATAGATGACCTGGATAAACAACTTGACTTAGTTGATCTTTATACTCACAATATGTCCCACTGGTATCCTTTTTTGAAATCTGATCATGGGATGAAGAAATATATTAAAATTTTAAAATGTTTTGCCTCATGGAGGGCCTTTACAACATTACAATTTCAGATGTTTTATTCGACTGTTACTGAAAGAAGATATAACAGGGTGCCAAGAGATACTAGAGTATCTCCATGTAATACCAGTATGGTGGAGGACCTCCCTCATTATATGTTAGAATGCAAGTTGTATGAAGAATTAAGGAAGATGTGGATTTTGCCTCTTAGGTGCCAAATTTTTCTGTAATACGGCTCAGAAACTGGCATTTCTGCTAACCACACAAAATCCAGAAAGCATTAATAGTGTTGCCATTTTGCAAAATGTGCCACTCAAATTAGGGAGGATTTTAAAAAGTAGGTTTTTATATGCTGATATTTAAATGTAATTGTTTTCTTAGGGTTGCTTTGTAATAATTTTATACCATGAAAGCCTTTGGTTAAATTGACATAAATAAAACAGATTGACTTGGCACCTGCATTGCAGCTCTTACCAGAAATGGCTGCCTGGGTTGTGTGTCCGTCCATGACGTTCTCTCAGGAGCAAGAGAAGGTAAGCAGCCATTTCTGTCACTGGAGCCTCCTGGAGGCCATGGCAGCAGGTTGGGAATGTGCCCCATGTTGCTATTACTGCTGCTCAAACCTGCCAGAGCTGTTCTGAGAGGTGGGGGAGAAACTGCACTGCCCCAACCTTGGGATTGGGGAAAGCCACAATCAATGTAATGTGTCTGTGGCTCTCAGCTATATGAACATTTTGATACGTGACTTTTGTGCTTGGGTACTTTGCTCATCTCTGCAATGGGGGCCAGGACAAGCTCTTTAGATTGATTATGGCCTTGGGCAAGTCACTGTCTTTCAGCCTCCGATCCCTATCTGTCATAGGGTTGTTGTGAGGGAGAACATAGGAACTGCCATACTGGGTCAAACCAGCAGTCCCTCTAGCGCAGTATCATGTTTCCATTCCAGTAGTCCATCATTAAACATTTCACTGTACAAAAACAGGGTAGATATGGAGTGACGTATTCACTTCCAGCTTCTCATCATCAGAGGTTCTCCAACCAGCTGAACTGGTAGTTATTGATGGAGCTATCCTCCATAAATGTGTCCAATTCTTTTTTGATTCTGGCTATTCTATTGGCTTTCACAACGTTTTATGGCAGTGGGTTCTATATGTTCATTGTTCAATGTGTGAAAAAGTACATCCTTTTGTTTGTTTTAACCCTGCTACCTGTTAATTTAATTGGGTGTCCCCTAGTTCTAGTCTTACGAAAAAGGATAAACAGCTCTCTATTTTCTTGTTCTGCACTATTCAGGATTTCATAAGCCCTATCTTATCTCTTTTCTACACTGAAGAGCCATCATCTTTTTAGACTCTCCTTGTATAGAGGTTATTTAATACTCTTGATTATCTTTGCTGCCCTTCTCTCTCTCTTTT
Organism: Sphenodon punctatus; assembly: GCA_003113815.1. Classification (NCBI taxonomy): domain Eukaryota; kingdom Metazoa; phylum Chordata; class Lepidosauria; order Sphenodontia; family Sphenodontidae; genus Sphenodon; species Sphenodon punctatus. The sequence continues at coordinate 218,403 of QEPC01012163.1, read as the reverse complement.
TTCCCAGTTCTGCTATCTTTTTGGAGATGGCATAACCAGAACTGCACATAATATTCAAAGTACATAATATTCAAGGCATGGATGCACCATAGATTCCTATAGTGGCATAGCATTATGTTCTGTTTTATTTTGTATCCTTTCCCTAATAAATGCTAACATTCTGCTTGACTTTTTGATCACTACTGCACACTGAGCTGATGTTTTCAGTGAACTGTCCACACTCGACAGTGACTCTGTGATAATGCTTGATTTAGAACACACCACTGTGTATGTATAGCTAGAATTATTTTCCCCTGAGAGTGCATCACTTATCAGTGTTGAATTTCATCTGCCATCCTAAGTCCAGTTCCCCAGTTTTGTGAGATTCCCGTGTAACTCTTCACCTCTGCTCCAGACTTCATTAAGATGATGATGACCAACTCCAAAAAGGAGGCAGTTGTGCTATCATCAGAGCAAAAAATTTTTTTTTTTCTACCCCAAAATTTAGAATCTCTTAAATCCCTCTCAGCTCTTTTGCTGCTCCTCCTGCCCCTGCCCCTCCTCTTGCGCGTGGATGCCTTTCTAAAAAAACGCTTCACTGGCGGTTCCCTTCTTTACTTCCTGTGACTCTGTCCTGGTGCTCTTGCTTTTCTTCTGTGGGAACTCTGAGGTTTATCAGGTATTTATCAGTCTCTTTGCCTAGGCCCCTGTTCTGTGTCCATGCTTCCTCTTCCTGGTCTCAGTGTTGTGCTGGCGTACCCCACAGCATGGGAGACTGGAATGCAGAGAGATTGCTAAGTACTGATTAGCAATTAGCAAGGAAGCACCGGCAGGTCACCTATAACCAGAAAAACATGTTTAGAGTCCATAGTATTTCTTTTTTAAAAAGCCCTGCCAAAAGTGAGGCTCAGCTCAGATAAGGTTTACGAGATTCTCCTGGCTGTCAGATACGCTGCTGGCTGTTGTATCACCTGTTGTTGTGATGTGAGAAGCATCTTAATTTCAGCAAGACATTTGCTTTCTGTTGTTGGGCTCTATTTCAAAATACATGTATTTTCTTTTCTTACTTTTGCTTCTATCACTCTAAGGCCATTTTAGATGGGACGTGCCCACGTGGGTCCACCCACTCTCCCCCCCCCCCCCCTGGATCTGGGCACCAGGGGCGGCTGGTGGGTTTTGATGTTGGAGGGGCACTGGGGTAGTAAGGCCAGGGGTTGGTGGGCCTAGGGGTGGAGCCTAGCCTAGGGGCGGAGCCAGGGATACGGTAGGCGGAGCCAGGGCATAACCCAGCCAGAAGCAAGGAGTCCCCAGGGTTAACATTGGATGGACATTGCATTACTTAATCCAGCAATTTCAGTTAGGCAGGTTATATTCACCTCCTCTGCCAGGTTTAAAAGCAGGCAGATCACCAGACTAACAGTGACATCTCACGATTTCAAAACCTCAATTTTATCACAAACATCACATTTCTAGGATTTTGAACACCCATAAGATCACCAGACTAACCGTTACATCTCACGATTTCAAAACCTCAATTGAATCACAGGGCATTAAATACTAGTTCCCCCTCACCCTCTGCTGCGTGTGCGTTGGGGGTGGGGGGGAATTAGTATTTAACACTCCACATCATTAAGTGAACAAAACCCATATAAAAACCAGAAAACCACACATAAACAAACCAAACCATTCCCACAAGCCCGCAAAGGCACCCCTGGCAGTCAAACACCTGTGCAAGCACACAGGCCTTTTAAAAATGTTTTTTGCCAGTTTCAGAGATGCATTGCCACCAAATCACACATCCAGACCAGCATCCCTAGTAGCTTCACGAACAAACTGCTTGTTCAAGAACACAGACCCCTTTTTAAAAAACAGTTTGGCCCCTTTCAGGTCTACATTCCCACCAAAGCAGGCCCAGAGTCCAACCAGCATCATCCCCAGCAGCCACACCTTATCCCCGGCAGCTAAATGCCTGTCCACACAAACTACTTTCCAGCAACAGCAGGAAGCAGCAGTGAAACAGCGAAGG
>QEPC01012163.1:188403-198636 GCA_003113815.1 Sphenodon punctatus | reverse complement strand
CCGCCGCCGCCGCACCCGGAGCTCCGCAAAGGTAAAGCACTCAACTTTAGTAAGGGTGATCCCTGGGGGGTTGGGGGGGTGTTAAACACCCCCCCCCAGGGATCGGGTCTATACTTACCGGCGGCTGTGGGGATGCCGCGGCCACTGGTGCTGGGGGGTGGGCTCTTTTTTTTAACAAAAATCCAGGCTGGGCAGGGTGGGTGGGGGGTGTCCCCCCTTCCACCCGCGCAGCCTGGACTCGGGGAGGTTTTTTTTTTAAAAAACTTTTTTGGTGGGGCTTTGCTTACATTGCAGCCATTCATTTAAATGGCTGCAATGTAAAAAAATCCGGTACCCGGAATCCGGTAACCGGACCGGATTTACCGGGTTGAATCCAATAATGCCGGTACGCCCAGTACCGGCATTATCGGATTCCAGATTTACCGGTATTCCCACCCCTACTTGCAGGTATTGTTGCGGTAGAACTCCGTTCGCACCGGAAGTTGACTGCACTGACCTCCTTCCCCCACCGTGTCTTCTTGTGAAAGTGCCGCCGCCACCTGCCGTAAGGTGTGAATGCGTTACAAGAGCTGTTGCCCCTCTTTTGGCTTCCACTACCTAGCAAGTTGTAAGGATCACTGCGGGCTTCCAGAGATGCATACATTTAGCTGAACTGCAAAACAGAGGCCCTCAGCCCTTTGTGGTGCCTAACCATTTGTTGGTGCATTTTGGAAGTGGGAAGTTTAACTCTGGTCTCCTAGGTCAATTCCTCCTTGCAGTATTATGGTGCCTACCCTAATTTGCTTGCAATTTCAGCTGGAGAGGGTGGTGTTTTCCGTATGTCTTCCTAATTTGTTTTGTTGTACAGTGTTGGTACATGCTTACAGTTCATACTTTTATCCCAAAACTGAATGTATCTCAGAGGCAAATTTAAATCTGAATCCCAGGAGATCAAGAAACATAATAGATTCGAGGTGGTGATGATGATGATGGTGGTGGTGGTGGTTATACATAAGGTATCTCCGTTACCTGTCTCCCACTTATTTAAGAATATAATTGCTAGACATTTCCCCTAAGGTTGAAAGGTTTAGTCCTATAGAATAACCACCTGGGTGGACTTTAATGTCATAAATGAATAAATATCACCTAAATTATGTAAACTAGTGGTTTGGGGAACTCTAAGTGGCATATTAAAACCGTTATGAGCTAATTATCTTATCCATGTCTGTCTTTTGCAGTAGAAAATTTCCGTCTCACTCTTGTGTCTGTTCAGAAAGCATTTGATTAACTGCAACCTGTCCAAGTTAGAGATGGCTGCTGTGTATGCTTGAGAGCTTCCACCATCTGGAGTCTGCCTGCCCCCAGCACCACTCTTTGAGCCTTGGTTTCTCATTAGATCTGTGATCTCCTCCTTGGAGGGAGGGAGAGAGAGACAGAAATCCCAATAAATTAACTCAGTCATCCCAATTAATTAAACCTTCCTAGCAGAAAAGTCGGCAGCTGAGCTGGACGGGAAGCCTGCAGTGGAATCACTCCTTTCCATTAATCCTTCTGTTCCTGATGAAAGCCAGCAGTTATATGGCGAGGGAGAGCAAAGCACTTGAACAAACAGAACAACAAGAAAATTGAATGGAGAAATAGGAACAAGACTTCTGTGATCAAAGTTTAATTCCTTTAATTAAACTTAATTTGTGCTAACATGGAAAGACAGCAAGATCAATGGCTCAGATGATGCAACAAATTATTGTCAGGACATCTCTCCTATAAGCAGGAAAGCAGTGGTCTGAGACAGTGCTGTTACAAAGGTGCTGGATTTAAATGGAAACGGTAGTCTCCTTCTGAGATTTTATACTGTTACCAGAGTGTCATGGGTTGGAGGTCCGCACCCCCACTTTGCTGGGTTTGAGTGACTTAGTTTCCCTCACTCACAGCCCACTTGAATCAGTTTTTCTCGCTGGTTGATTCAAGCCTGCAGCAGGGACAACCCCTTTGTCACCCAAGGGCCCGATCCTTCCCGTTTACAGACTCTTTCTCTCTGAGGTCCCCAGTGTTTAGGCTCTGGTGCTCAGCGTGTTTCCAATGTTAGACACAGACACTTCTTCATAAAGATAAGAAGCAAGTTTATTGATTACACAACCAAGTAGGGATGAGTGAATGCAGTTCGGAAGTTTGGAGTTCGGCCCAAATTCGGCCTGTTCGGACGACTGAACCCAAACCCAAATCCGAACATGAACTGACAGAACTGAACTAGATTCTGAACGTCAAAATGACCGAACAGTTCGGCCAGTTCGGATCGCGTTTGGGTGAGTTTGGGTGGCAAAAATGTGTCGTTGGAAGGCAAAATGTGACAGGGAGGGGGAGTCAGCTGAGGAGCAGACTTCCAGGCACCAGGGGTGGAGAGGCTTGGAGTGTAGCAGCCAGCCTTCCCACTGGCTTCGCAGTCTGCGATTGGCCATGGGCTAGGCTGCACAGAGCCAATGGGGCTTGCGGTGAGGCGGGCACAGCAAGAAACAAAACGGATTGGCTCCCCCCTTCCCAACACCTTCTGAGCTAGTCACTGATGTGGCAGCAGCTGTTACCATGCCGTGATTCCATTGTGCCATTTCAGAATTGCCCATGCCACACCACGGCTTTTCTGCAGACATTCCGCTAATTCAGCTGGCATTCTGAAAATTGCGGAATTGTGGAAAAATTGCGGAAACTGGCAGAAAACCGCTGTTCTGCTATTTTGTGGTGCTGACAGAATGGCGGAAGTAGCTAAAATGTCATGTTTCCGCTATTTTGCAAAGCCTGTGGAAGTAGTGGAATGAAATTAGCGGAACTGTGGAAGTAGAGGAACGAAACTAGTGGAATGAAATCCTCTGCCATGCCGTACCACTAATTTCAGAAACGCTGTTTCCAGCGGAAATAGCTACCACTGCAACATTCTGCTACAGCCCTATTCCTGACAGCAGGCATTTCGGAAGGCTCCCTGTCTCCCAGCAGTTTTTGTTCCTTTCTATTCCTAATCCATTGCCACCCTCCTGCTATTTCACCCATCCAACCCATTTACCCATATTATCATTTATTTAGATTATATTAGATAGATTTAGGTGTTATTTTTTGTTTTTACCCCTCCCTGTGTTCAATCTTGCTTCCTCCCTCCCCCCTCCATTGAATCCTTTCCTTCTCCCTCTTATTCCATCGCTGATTCCCTTCCCCTGTTTTAAGTTTTGGATTTATTTAAAGTAGGATTATTATTAGATTGATTTTCATTTCAGTTTTGTACCCATCCCTGTGTTCTTTGTGTTTCCCCCTGTGTAATATTGTGTATATATATATATATATAGTTATTAGATAGATATACATAGTAGTTAGCTTAGTTACAGAGATAGAGAGATACAGTGTGTTTGTAGGACAAGGTCTTTGTAGTTAATTATTAGGATATTCCATTTAGTTCAGTAGGTTTTAGAATAGTTAATAGCAGTTAGATTTAGTGTAGAGATAGATAGATATAAAAAAAGAAACAGCCACTCCAGCCCCAGGAATAGGGCTGAAGCGGCAGCAGCTGTTACCACGCCGCCATTCCATTCAGAGAACTTGGCACTTAATGTGTCTTGCCATCGACTTCCCCTCGATATTTCCATGATTCCGCAATACCTGCTGCCAGTATCTGCAGATGTGGCATGTCTGCAGTTTGTGAACACATGTGGTTTTATACTGCCTTCCACCACTGAGCATGAGTTCTGAATAGATCATTGAATGAATGAACTTAGGGTGACTCTGACTACCTGCTTTAGAGTCTGCTGCAGGGGCGTAGTCACCGTGGCGCGGGGCAGGGGGCACATTTGCGCCCATGACATGCCCTGGGAGGGGGTCAGCAGCAATCAGGACTGGCCTCAGGCATATGCGGCATCCGTGGGAGCCGGGAGGCCTGCTCCCGAGTCCTGGAGGACTCTCTCTTGCACCACCAGCACCGCCTTTTTAAACAGCTCAGTAGTAGCCCTGTAGCGCTGCTACACGGGAGGGGGAAGAGTCCCCCCCCTCCTTCGCAGCAAATGTTGCTTGTAAACAAAGTTCTTCTTCGAGTGGCTCCTCCCATTCTCACAAATGGGAGAGTACCAAGCCTAGAAAGAGGCAGTGGGGGAATTTTCTAACAAAATGACACTCCATGCAGGTTGGATCTACAGCCTGGGAGGGGGGGTAGCAGGCAGGGGGCAGCCTGCTCTGGGGGGGGGGTCCATTCAGCTGGGGGAGGGTTGGTTGTTCAGTGCTGTCTCTGTTAGAAGGATGGACAGATCCTCCCTCTTCCCTTTGTGATCGCCGCAGAGAGAGTGCAAAGCAGCTACAATGAGGCAGAGAGCCATCCCAACAAAGGGGAAGAATTTGTCCTTGGCACCCTAACCCACAAGAGAATTCATAGAAGAGCAGGGACTCCCCCCCCGCCCCTCCATTCCCTGCATCAGTAACTGGAGCCAGGCGCTTGCTCACTGCTGCTGGGGCCGGGGATCCCTGTACTCTAAGCAGGACAGAGACTAGTGCTAAAGGAGGAACAACAAGCAGGGCAGCACCCAGAGTTGAGCTTTGAGGGAGGGATCTTTGTTATCTTTCCTTGCATTCTAGTTGCTGCCTGTGTCCCGCTTAGAGTGCAGGGATTCCCCAGCAGCAGTGAGTGAGCGCCTGGCTCCTGATGCTGATCCAGGGGATGGGGGAGAGTCCCTGCTCTTCTGTGAATTCTCTTGTGCGTTAGGGTGCCAAGGACAAATTCTTCCCCTTTGTTGGGATGGCTTTCTGCCTCATTGTAGCTGCTATGCACCCCCATTTCTCTCTATGGGGTGATCACAAAAGGAATATCTGTCCATCCTTCTAACAGAGAAAGTACTGAACAACCAACCCTCCCCAGCTGAATGGACCCCTCAGAGCAGGCTGCCCCCTGTCTGCTACCCCCCCTCCCAGGCTGTAGATCCAACCTGCATGAAGTGTCATTTTGTTAGAAAATTCCCCCATTGCCTCTTTCTAGCCTTGGTACGCTCCCATTTGTGAGAATGGGAGGAGCCACTCGAAGAGCAGAAGGTTGTTGCTTTGTAAACAAGGTTTTTCCAGATGGCTCCAAACATTCTCAGAAGTACCCACCCTTCCGACCCAGCATGGAATTTTCTTCCTAATTGCTTAGGGTTGGAAGGAACTGTGTTGGGTTTAGGTACCTTATATAGGGTGGTGGGGCGTGTGAGCATCACGTGGTTCTTTTTTAAGCTAGTGAGCTTGGTATATGCCAGTAAGAGAAGGGCGCACAAGTGAGAATGGAAGGAGCCCCTCAAAGAAGAATTTTGTTTACAAGGCAGCAACTTTCCCTGCGCCACGGTGCCTACACCCTGTCAGGGTCCAACGAAGGTGGGGCCGTAGGCGGCAAAGGATAGAGATGCAGGGACGCAGGAGAGGCCAGGCAGCTAGGCCGCGGCATTCCCCGCTACCGCAGGAGGCCACGCCCCCATGCAGCGCCAGGAAGGAGTTGGGGGAAACGTCACCACGCCCTGACCACGTAGGGGAGAGGCCGCCGCAAGACACAGAGGCGGCGAGGACGGAGGACGCCCTTCCGGGGCCGAGCACGTTGCAGGCAGAGATCACAGCGGGGGGAAGGAAGGCGGGGCTAGACATAATGCCAAGACGCTCAGAGCGGCTGCGTCACAAGGCGGGGCCGGCATAGGGGCATTTAAGGAGGGCCAGTCGCAGTACAGCGATGCCGGTGAACAGCATAGCTGCGAGACTGGCCCCAGCGTTGGACTGTGCAAAGTATTATAGAGACGGAGACGGAGTGTGAGTGTTGGTGTGTGCGTGAGGAGTGCGTGTGAGAACGAGTGCGGGGAAGGAGGTAAGAAAGAAAGAGGGCTAAGGTGTGTGGGTGGCGTGTGTGTAGTACTGGGAGCACGATCCCCCTCTGGGCCCCTGTGATTACCTCCCTATCAGTGTGTGTGAGAAACTCGGTGGTTCCCCCCCCCTTTTCCATCCTGTGTGTTCTTCCCCTGTTTCCCCCACATTCTTGTTCACTGGGTTGGCGTTGTTGTTCCCCCTTTTGTTGTACGGCTCAAGGCGAGGGTGATAGTGGGGATAGGTGTTGTATTGGCAACCCCGCGGACGGTGGGGGCAACCCTCAGGGCCTTGCTGTTCTCCCCCCTATGATGACATAGGCCACGTCTCTCTTGCAGAGGTTTTGGGCCCTATATAAACCTGAGGGGTGTCTTGCCATACACAGTGAGGGTTGCCTTCAGCGTCCAAGGTCTTGTAGGGTGGCGAGTTAGCTGGGGTTGCAAGGTTCCATCTCCCTCTCTTCCTAAACCCCCCTACCCTAACACACCCCTGGCTTCAATGCTGCGAGAATCACAAAGCTGCCACGCTTACGGGAAAGGGGAAACGGTGGCAAACTTGCCACTTCCACATGAAATCTACAGTGGCAAAAATACCGTGGCAGCAACCGCGGAAAGCCATGAGTGCAAGGCACGAAAATCGCTCCCTTCCTAACCGTGCTGCTTGGTGTGGAAGAGCACTTTCTGCCGGTAAATGCTGCTGCAGCGGTACAGTATTTCAGCCCTACCCAGGACCCACCGTCAGGGTTCTGGGGCCTATGTTACTGGCAGGGAGGGCTGTGGCCAATATCTAGAAGCTTCCACTCTAGCCCCAGGAACCACCGTCATGGGTCTGGGACCATCATTCCTCGCACTGAGGCGATGTCATTCCACTGCACCAAGAAACAACCACTCCAGCCCCAGGACCTGCCATCAGGGTTCTGGGGCCAGGTTACAGGCAGGGAGGGTTATGGCCAATATCTAGAAGCTGTCACTCTATCCCCAGGACCCATCGTCATGGGTCTGGGGCCATCATTCCTCGCACAGAGACGATGTCATTCCACCACATCAAGAAACAGCCACTCCAGCCCCAGGACCCACCATCAGGGTTCTGGGGCCAAGTTACAGGAAGGGAGGGCTGTGGCCAATACCTAGAAGCTGCCAAGCTGTTGTCTCTTTCAAAAAGCATCTGGCATTGTGCTGGCAGAACAGGTTTGAAATTCCTTTGCCTGGGGCAGCTCAACTGCTAAATGACAATTGCCAAAGGTGAAAAATGCACCTGACTTCCGACTGATGAGGCTAATTCAAAATGCTGATTTCTCCCTCATCTGTTTAAACCGCTCTGGGCCCAGTTTAACCCCTTTAAATGTAGGTGTTCAAAATGTGTATTCTGTTGCTTGAGTGCTTCTGGGAACAGTATTTTAGCTGGGGAATACAGCTTTAATTCTGTTAAGTGAAATTGTACTGGCATGTGTATTAAGAAGTGACCAGCAGGGACCCTAGTGGAAATGCCACAGTTTCATTGTGTTAGGTACTGCATATACATGTGGTGTAAAAACCTATGCACCAAAAGGCTTATAGTTTAAACCAGGAGTGAGGAACCTCTGGTCCATGGCTTTTTAAAATATATTTGGCTTTTCTCCAGCTCCAGCATTGGGCTCATGGATCAGCCCTAGCCCCCAAGCACTGAAAGAGTGGCTTCAGAGGAAGGGAGTGGAGATGAGGGGATGCCCTCAAGGGTAGGGGATCGCTCCACGATATAGGGTGCTTTCCCACGTTACTTCCCCTGCACGCTTTGCCCATGGGAAAGAATCCAGGAGGCAAAGCATGTGTAAAGTTTCTAACGTGGGACTGTCTGCCTGCCCCCCAACCCCAATTTTTCCTGATGATCCTAAGGGGAATTTCAGAGAAGGGAAATCCAGCTCTGCAATCCTCCATGGGATCTCTGGAAAAAATATGTAGAGGGGCGGTTCCACATTACAAACCCTGCACATGCTTTGCCTCCTGGATTCTTTCCCACAGGCAAAGTGTGTGCGGGAAGTAAGGTGGGAAAGCATCCATAGTTCTGTCATGATCTGGACTTTCCTCATCCTGAGCACATCCCTTAAGCACCTCCCCACACTCAACTCTTATGCAGTTGTGGGGCTTGTACTAATTTTCAGACTGGCCCATGGGAAGGAAAATGTTTCCTATCCGTGGTTTAAATAATCACAACAGACACAGGGTGGCAGGGAAAAGAGAAGCTCAGAGAGGTGAAATGACTTACTCAGGGTCAGGAATAGAGAATAAATCTCCTGAGTTCTAGTCCAGTGCCCTCTCCACTCAACTACTGTACATTGCCCCTCCAGTGTTTTCTACAGGTATTCTTTATTTTTTACTGCTAATTTGATTCATCTATATGATTTTCCACTTTGTAATTCTGCACCATTGAATACTATCTTGGAAGCTAAACATCCTGGCAGGCCATGTTTCCTAGCTCTCTTGGCCACACTTCTTTACATCTCATGGGCTGGGTTTTCAAAAGATTTCAGCACCCATCAGTTGGTATCAGATTGTCGCAAGAGCTCAGCTCCTCTTTGCCCAGCCCTCTGACCTCCTGTGGTCAAGTCATCTGTGGTGATATGACAAGAGCTCTTGGGCACTCCACACTTTTGAAAATCTGGCCTTCGTTTTGTTGCCTGTTTGAAGTTGAGCACTTTGAAAATGGTCTCCTTTCTCAAGAAAACCTAAGGTGGGGTGGGAGTCAGAAGAAAGAACAGTTACAGGAAGGTGTGGGAACTTCCAAAGGGCAAACTATGTGTTGGTGACACTGGCACATCCAGCAGGATGGAGATGTGTGGTAGAAGTAATGGTTTCAGATGGTAATGGGCTTGGAAGTGACTTATACTAAGGCCACTATATCCCTCTTCTCTGACTGGTTGCAAATGAAATCTCAGGCTACTAGAGTGAGAAAAGTGTAAGGAAACAACTGTTGTTTAGCATTGTGTGTGCTTTGTCGTCTTGCTCCACAGGTGGGGGCTGATGGCACTGAAGTGCAGGGACAATGAATGACTGACCAAACCAGTCATCTGACTACATAGCACTGCTGTGGAAAGTTATGGCCACATTGCTGTTGATATGGAAGGTTTGTTATTATAAGTAGACCTTAGATTACAAAGAAAATGACTAAGGGGACTAGTTCAAACAAAGGATGATTAATCTGTCACGTATCCATCAGACCACTAGCTTTATGTTTTTAGCCTATAGGCGAATAGATGGCATTGAGCTGCTTTTAATTTTAGTTCCTTGACTTTGTTTAACTTGTTCAGCGGGCTTGTTCCAGTGATAAATTCCGTCAGATTCAGATCGCAACTAGACATGCGTGAACCTCAGAGGTTAATTTCAGATAAAAATCCTGAAAAGCACCTGGAACATGATTATGATGTAGCCTACAGACTGTGAACTTGAGAAGACTTGCAATCCAAGCAGCATCAGCCTGAGTCAGTACTTGAAAGGAGACATCAAAAAAGAAATGGGTCAATGTAAGGAAGAGGTGGCTTTAGTGATCTGTAATCAGTCACAGTGGTTTTTTTCAACCTGAATGGTGTGAACAGGGGTGTGTGTGTGTGTGTGTGTGTGTGTGTGTGTGAAGGAGTTGTGACTGCCTTCATTGCTGGATAAGAAGGGCATCCTCTCTGGATGGGAGAGGGGCCCCAGTGGAGGGCTGGATATGGAAAAGGAATTGTTGACTAGAAAAGGCCGTGACTCACTGATTTAGTAGGTGACGCTCTTCTGAGTCAGCAACAAACCAATATCCTGGCATAGTGAGAGAGGGGCTACAGGAGGCACTGCCTTTGGAAGAGATATCAAATGGCAGCTCTCTAGTCAGTCTTAAATATTCCACTGTACCTTCCCTCTTCAATCTGAGCTAAGCCCTATGGGTAGTTGGGCCAGGGACAGATCAAGTGCCCTGTCCTCCCAAGCCCCTCAGGTTTAGGCCTGGCCTGGCCAGGTTCCCTAGTTTCAGGAGGCCCAGCCCTCCCTCTCATCATAACATTCTAATAGAGAGGGGGCCTTGAGAGAAAAGGAACTGGGAACACTTTAACCTAGAGAGTGCAACCTGGGCTGGCTTTCCCCATATGGGGTGTGTGCATTGTATGAAGGAGGTTTTATAAGGCTATGGTGTCTTTAGACATAATGAAGATCGGGTGTCAAAACCCCTAAGCATGTGTTTGGCTGTTGTGTGTAAGCCCTAAGCACCATAACAATCCCAACACCAGTTTGGCCACTCGTTGAACACATGATGTGAAACGCCATTGTATCACAAGGACAATTTGTGTGTTTTAGCTGAACACATGGCCAACACTGTGTCTAATGATATCGCATGGCGTGTTAACAGGTACAACACAGGGAACGAGGCAGCAGCGCTTGTGTGCTGAGATTGGGTGTAGAGAAA
>QEPC01012163.1:142683-162243 GCA_003113815.1 Sphenodon punctatus | reverse complement strand
GGGGGGGGCACGCGGTGCAACGTGCGGCCACACGGCCCCGCCCCCTCCACGTTGCCTTGCCGTCCGTCCTCTGGGGAGACAGGCAGGCGGCGAAGCCAATGCTGCTGCAGCGTCTGGCCGAGTTCACCACGGTCCGGAATCCCGCCAGGGATTCTGGGCCGTGATAGCCGACCAGACATTCATTATTTTTTTTGGCCGCCTGGAATCACTTTCACCACGCTTCAGCCGATTTTTGCACCGGTAGCCCGGGAAGCGTGGTTGAAATTGACCCCATGTGGGTATTCAGTGTGGCGAACATCTGGCAGCCGCCAAACAGACGTGCAGGGCACAGTGACCACATGTAGGTATTCAGCGTGGTTCACTGTGATCTCGTCACATCTGAAAATACCCTATGTAGGGTAAGACCTTATATAGGGAATTACCCAGTATAGAATAGGAATGCATTGTATTACTTTTCATTTTATTAGCCACACTGTATCAAACTATATTGGCTTATGTAATCAGTGAACTTTCATATCTTTATTAAGAAGTGTCTGTGGTCTAACATTGGGAACACAAGTGAGGAACTTGAGCTTCCAAGCTCTTGCGAACCCAGAGAGAGAGAGTGTGTGTAACGGGAAGCTTTATGGACCTTGGGTGGCAAAAGGATTCTCCCCTTTGCAGAACTGGACCAGTCAGAGAGAGAACTGGTTCAGGTGGGCTGCAAGTGAGGGAAATTGAGTCACCCAACCCAGGAAATTGGGATGTTGGATCCTCAAACCCATGACAGTGGGTATTCATCCTCTTGCCTCTCTATCCTGAGTCTTGCTCTCTCAAGTGACAGTTACAGATGTGTAATCTACAAGCTTTTCCAAAATAATCCTTCTCTTCTCCCACCAGGGGCATAGTAGCTACCCCACTGTGGTACAGCAGGTGCAGTCCCACTGTGGCTCATGAGCCTGGGAGCCTCCCACACATGTAGAATGCACATGCACACTGGAGTGGAGTGCTCCAGCAGGGGTTCCATTCCATCTTCTGCACCAGGACCCATTCCCACCTAGCTACACTGCTGTCGTCCATTCATCAAGCACCTGAGTGAATTTAATGCACATGTAACTAATGGTATTTGAAAAAGCCAGGCACAGTTCATGGAAGCATTGTGCTGCATTTCCCACCTATTACTTTGCCGAGATACCTCCGTCCTCACCAGCAACACCCCCTGCTAGTTCAGCCTTGGATCTCTAGGGCTCGATCCTGCACAATAATGGGCAATCTAGCCTAATCCAGCAAGGCACATAAGCATGTACTTACTTTTATTTCATTTTATTTCATAATTGTAACCTGCCCTCTCCTGCCCAATGGCAGCTCGGAGTAGCATACAGTAAATAGAAAAAACATAATATAAAAATACAATTAAAAACATTAACCTTTATAAAACACATTTATAAAACAAATAAGGCCTGAATAACCCAATACTCACCCTTCAGAAAGCAAAGAACCCCCACCCTCTACCCGTATCCCTCCTTAGCTGTAGGAACATGTGAAGAGTCCTATTGTCAACTTATGGGTAGCTCATGGAGTCTTGGTCCAATTCCTCTGTAGTAGGGAATTAGGCCCTGAATGGTAAAGGCCACGGTTAAATTTGTGACCTACTTCTGGAACTTCACCGTACTTATCATTTGTGCTCGGATACCACCTGCTACTTGGGAATTCTACCATTGTGCCTTACATCAGTAGGCGAATGGGCATTTGTTATGGTGGGGCCCTCAGTGTGGAACTCCCTCCCTCTGGATATTTGTCTCAGTTCCTCTCTCTTCACCTTCAAAAAGCACCTGAAGACTTTTCTATTTGCCCGGTGTGTTTAGACTCCACTGCTGGTTCTCCCTAATGTCCTCTGCCTAAATTATCTTAAAAAAAATATTTTAAATGGATTTTATATGGATTTTAAGTTTTTATAGTGTTTGGGGGGCTTTAATTCTGTCAAAAGTCCCTGTTGGAGGCAGCATCCTTCAAATCCTATCCTAAGTGCTGTACCTACTTCCAAACTGATAGAAGTTACATGGGACCCAATGTGGTTCAATGAACAGGATTAGGAAAAAGCAGATTGAGATCTGAATCCCAGCTTGGTCTTGAACTTATTGGGTGTCCTTGAGTAAGTCACAATCTCTGCACTTCAGTAGTAGATCAGTGATTAAAAATAGGACTATTTTGCCATCCCATCCCAAAAGGACCTTCATTCCCACAAAAAAATGAAGTGATCCCTATATACTGTTTTGGGTGAAATAACCAATTAGCTTAATATGTGTATATACATACACATACACAGAGGGAGAGAGATTATTATAAGATATTAGTCAAAGATCTTTAAAATATAGTCACATTTTCCTTGAGAATTAGAGCATGGGCTGCTAGATTGTTGTACATGTGTCACGTGCACCAGGAAATGAGTGTGCGTGCTGTTGATTGCTGAGTCAGATGGGACTGATGTGTTCCAGACAGGGGCAGATGTATGCACATGTACATGTCATCACTACTACTGCATTGTAGAAAGAGGTATGGAGGGTGACTGAAATAGGATGGCACAGTCATGTACAGTTTTAATTGGAAAATGTTGCAGGTGGTTTCTGTTTTGCCCCAAAAGAAGATTTTGAAGGACGATAGACTAGGCTGGCAGCGAGGACTGCTTTCCTCTCCACTACCATAGTGTCTGCAAAGTCCCATTCAGCAGAGCTATCCCAGGCAGAGAACAGCCTGGTGAATCCGGGCTGTCTCTGGCCTGTGGTTGAGTCATCTTCTGCCCGCTGTGAGGAATTTAATACCTACTTTGCAGACAAAGTCACTTGTATTCACCTCGATTTGAGGGCTGCTAGTTCACTGACAGAGTCAGAGTTTGGGACTGTGGAGGCTCAATTTTGTCCTGTTTATATGAATCAGTTTCAGTTGGTGTCACCCACAGAGGCGGGATATGTCGTTGAGGCCGTGCAGGCAACCAGTTGTAAATTAGATCCTTGTCTGTCTTGGTTGGTGAGAGACAGCTGTGAGACGCTGGTGCCTTTGCTTTCTAAGATTGTCAGTGCTTCCCTTTGGGTGGGAAGGGTGCTGGAAGCCCTCAAGATGGCGGTTGTTCAGCCCATGCTCAAAAAAACATCGCTTGACGCTGACTCCTTGGGCAGCTATTACTCCGTCTCTAACCTTCCCTTTTTAGGGAAGGGTATTGAGCAGGTGGTTGCCAGGCAGCTGCAGGGACATCTAGATGCAATCAGATTCCTGGACCCATGTCAGTCTGACTTTCGTCCTGGGTATAGCACTGAGACGGTGCTTGTGGCATTGGTTGATGATTTTTGCCATGAGATTGACAGAGGATATTGTACCCTGTCGATCCTTTTAGATCTTTCAACAGCCTTTGATACAATTGACCATGAAGTATTGTTGACATGGCTGTAGGACTTGGCAGGGGTTCATGGGATGGTTCTAGAGCGGTTCTGTTCATTCCTGTTGGGGAGGTTTAAGCAGGTGGTGATGGGTGATTGTTCTTCTTCTCCCTGCCCCCTCTTGTGTGGGGTCCCGCAGGGTTCCATCCTGTCTCTCCTCCTGTTCAATGTGCATCTAAAGTCCCTGGGTGAGATTGTGCTTAGATTTGGGGTGTGTTGTCTTCAATATGCGGATGACACCCAAATCTACTTATCTTTTTAATCNCACCAGGACCCATTCCCACCTAGCTACACTGCTGTCGTCCATTCATCAAGCACCTGAGTGAATTTAATGCACATGTAACTAATGGTATTTGAAAAAGCCAGGCACAGTTCATGGAAGCATTGTGCTGCATTTCCCACCTATTACTTTGCCGAGATACCTCCGTCCTCACCAGCAACACCCCCTGCTAGTTCAGCCTTGGATCTCTAGGGCTCGATCCTGCACAATAATGGGCAATCTAGCCTAATCCAGCAAGGCACATAAGCATGTACTTACTTTTATTTCATTTTATTTCATAATTGTAACCTGCCCTCTCCTGCCCAATGGCAGCTCGGAGTAGCATACAGTAAATAGAAAAAACATAATATAAAAATACAATTAAAAACATTAACCTTTATAAAACACATTTATAAAACAAATAAGGCCTGAATAACCCAATACTCCCCCTTCAGAAAGCAAAGAACCCCCACCCTCTACCCGTATCCCTCCTTAGCTGTAGGAACATGTGAAGAGTCCTATTGTCAACTTATGGGTAGCTCATGGAGTCGTGGTCCAATTCCTCTGTAGTAGGGAATTAGGCCCTGAATGGTAAAGGCCACGGTTAAATTTGTGACCTACTTCTGGAACTTCACCGTACTTATCATTTGTGCTCGGATACCACCTGCTACTTGGGAATTCTACCATTGTGCCTTACATCAGTAGGCGAATGGGCATTTGTTATGGTGGGGCCCTCAGTGTGGAACTCCCTCCCTCTGGATATTTGTCTCAGTTCCTCTCTCTTCACCTTCAAAAAGCACCTGAAGACTTTTCTATTTGCCCGGTGTGTTTAGACTCCACTGCTGGTTCTCCCTAATGTCCTCTGCCTAAATTTTCTTTAAAAAAATATTTTAAATGGATTTTATATGGATTTTAAGTTTTTATAGTGTTTGGGGGGCTTTAATTCTGTCAAAAGTCCCTGTTGGAGGCAGCATCCTTCAAATCCTATCCTAAGTGCTGTACCTACTTCCAAACTGATAGAAGTTACATGGGACCCAATGTGGTTCAATGAACAGGATTAGGAAAAAGCAGATTGAGATCTGAATCCCAGCTTGGTCTTGAACTTATTGGATGTCCTTGAGTAAGTCACAATCTCTGCACTTCAGTAGTAGATCAGTGATTAAAAATAGGACTATTTTGCCATCCCATCCCAAAAGGACCTTCATTCCCACAAAAAAATGAAGTGATCCCTATATACTGTTTTGGGTGAAATAACCAGTTAGCTTAATATGTGTATATACATACACATACACAGAGGGAGAGAGATTATTATAAGATATTAGTCAAAGATCTTTAAAATATAGTCACATTTTCCTTGAGAATTAGAGCATGGGCTGCTAGATTGTTGTACATGTGTCACGTGCACCAGGAAATGAGTGTGCGTGCTGTTGATTGCTGAGTCAGATGGGACTGATGTGTTCCAGACAGGGGCAGATGTATGCACATGTACATGTCATCACTACTACTGCATTGTAGAAAGAGGTATGGAGGGTGACTGAAATAGGATGGCACAGTCATGTACAGTTTTAATTGGAAAATGTTGCAGGTGGTTTCTGTTTTGCCCCAAAAGAAGATTTTGAAGGACGATAGACTAGGCTGGCAGCGAGGACTGCTTTCCTCTCCACTACCATAGTGTCTGCAAAGTCCCATTCAGCAGAGCTATCCCAGGCAGAGAACAGCCTGGTGAATCCGGGCTGTCTCTGGCCTGTGGTTGAGTCATCTTCTGCCCGCTGTGAGGAATTTAATACCTACTTTGCAGACAAAGTCACTTGTATTCACCTCGATTTGAGGGCTGCTAGTTCACTGACAGAGTCAGAGTTTGGGACTGTGGAGGCTCAATTTTGTCCTGTTTATATGAATCAGTTTCAGTTGGTGTCACCCACAGAGGCGGGATATGTCCTTGAGGCCGTGCAGGCAACCAGTTGTAAATTAGATCCTTGTCTGTCTTGGTTGGTGAGAGACAGCTGTGAGACGCTGGTGCCTTTGCTTTCTAAGATTGTCAGTGCTTCCCTTTGGGTGGGAAGGGTGCTGGAAGCCCTCAAGATGGCGGTTGTTCAGCCCATGCTCAAAAAAACATCGCTTGACGCTGACTCCTTGGGCAGCTATTACTCCGTCTCTAACCTTCCCTTTTTAGGGAAGGGTATTGAGCGGGTGGTTGCCAGGCAGCTGCAGGGACATCTAGATGCAATCAGATTCCTGGACCCATGTCAGTCTGACTTTCGTCCTGGGTATAGCACTGAGACGGTGCTTGTGGCATTGGTTGATGATTTTTGCCATGAGATTGACAGAGGATATTGTACCCTGTCGATCCTTTTAGATCTTTCAACAGCCTTTGATACAATTGACCATGAAGTATTGTTGACATGGCTGTAGGACTTGGCAGGGGTTCATGGGATGGTTCTAGAGCGGTTCTGTTCATTCCTGTTGGGGAGGTTTAAGCAGGTGGTGATGGGTGATTGTTCTTCTTCTCCCTGCCCCCTCTTGTGTGGGGTCCCGCAGGGTTCCATCCTGTCTCTCCTCCTGTTCAATGTGCATCTAAAGTCCCTGGGTGAGATTGTGCTTAGATTTGGGGGGTGTTGTCTTCAATATGCGGATGACACCCAAATCTACTTATCTTTTTAATCCGACCTAGGCCCTGCAGCCTCGGTGCTTACCCAGTGCCTGGCTGTTATTGGGGGCTGGATGCAGGTGAGCTGAGCTGTCTGAAGCTGAATCCAGACAAGACTGAGGTGGTGATGGTTGGCCAGCCTGGTGGTCTGGGGGGATTTGGGCATTCCCATCATTGATGGGGTCCGGCTTCCCCTTGCTACTCAGGTGCGTAGCCTTGAGGAGCTCCTGGATCCTCAGCTGTGCCTGGAAGGTCAGGTTGCAGCTGTTGCCAGGATTGCCTTTTGCCAACTCCATCTGGTGAGAAGGCTGCGTCCTTTTCTTTCCAATGGGGATTTGGCCACTGTCATACATGCCTTCATTACCTCGAGGCTGAACTACTGCAATGTGTTTTACGTGGGGCTGCCCTTGAAGACTGTTTGGGGGCTGCAGCTGGTGCAGAATGTGACGGCCACCTCTTTATGGGAGTGGGTTGCTGGGAGCACATTGCACTAGTGCTTAAGAATCTATTCTGGCTGCCTATAGTGTTCTGGGTACAATCCAAAGTGCTGGTTTTGACCTTTTAAAGCCCTAAACAGCTTGGCCCCCACATATCTTTCTCCTTATGCTCCTTTGCAGCCCTTAAGATCTGCTGAGGGTGCCCTCTTGTGGGTTCCTTCACTGGCCCAGTTTCATACGACTCGGATTCACAGAGAGGCATTCTCATTGACTGCCCCAAAGCTTTGGAACTCCCTTCCCTTGGAGGTTCACCTAAGTCCCAGTTTGAATGGCTTCCAGAGGCAGTGTAAGACTTTTTTATTCAGCCAGGCATTCAATGGATGGGAATAGACTGGGGGTGGGAGGGGTGTGTGTTTAGTCTTGCAGGGTTTTAATTATTTACTTTATATTTGTATTTTATGTATTTATTGTAAATCACTCTGAACTTCAGGGGATAGGGTGGGATATAAATCAAAATAAATAAAATAATTCCAAATGTCATGTGTTTTTTTCCTCAAGTAAATTAATAAGCTCAAGAAAATGTCAGCAGAAATTGTTTGCCATCGGAGTTTCTTTACAAAAAACTTGATCGAACCTTAGTTTGTATAAAAGAAAAACGAGCCTTTCTGGATCTTGGCAGGAAGATTAGAAAATCACACCTGGACTCCTAGTTCCTGCAGCTAAATGGATAAAAACATGCAAGAGTCTCATGTTTCCTGCAAGGCTGCAGATCGCTCCATCTCTATTCTGTTTATTGCAGTATCTCAAACTATAACAGGAGCTTTGATGCTGAGCTGGAGGAGCAGTAGTGACTGATGATGGTGATGTAGCCTAGGTTCAGCCAGCCTTACAAAATTTAAAAGGAAATGCAAGAATTGCCTTGGGGTTCTTTATTTCTTCAGTTCCCTTCTGCTGCTACTTGGTTTCCCTTCTTTAGCAATTGTCAAGGCACCCCCCAAATAAAACTCAGAGACAGTGGTTTGGGTTAACTCATGGCTGCACTCTTTATTAAATTCCAATCATAACGAATGAACAAAGGCCGGTGGGGCAATTGCACCAAGCAATTTGGGTTCAGTATGCTAACTAATATTCAGCTTATTAACTCTGGTACTGGCCTGGATGTGCCTTCCAGTGTCAGTACCTATGCCTCAACAGTCCCCTCCTTCGACAGCGAAACTGCAAGTGGCCAAAAGGGGGCAAACCCAACTGTGGTCCTGAGTAAGAGGTCTGGTGCCCACCGGGTGTGAAGACAGAGCATGTCCCTACTCACCCGGCTAAGACACCAGCCTCCCAGGGTCGTGACCCCAGTGCATGCTGTGCCTGGCATTACACCTGGGTTCACCTCCCCATCTCTTAAGGAGATGACTCAATATCTTAACTTATTCCTATTTAACGTATAATAGCATACTGGACCCCTGCAGAGTGCAACAAAATTGCCTTCCCCATTCTCAAACTATGCATGCATATACTCAGCCAAATAGCCTCCAAATCTTATCCTGTATAACAAATTACCCTATTTACTTACAATAACGAAACCAAATTCAATAGACCAAATTGAGCTAGATAATTGCAACTTAAATCAATACAATTAGCCTATTTAGCCTACTCTGCACTGCTGAAGAGGCAAAACCAGCGATCCACATTATCTGTCTGCTCGCCAAAATTCGTCCTCGGCTCCCTAAAGGCAACCATCAATGACAGCAGTACTAGAGGGGTGGGTGGGTGGGGCTGTCTCATTGCCTCCACACGCTGGACTGCCGCTGTACGCAGCGCACAGAAGATCAGCCCCTCCTAAAAGGGGCGTAGCTCCAACCCCCCCCCACAGCACGATTCGTGCATGCGCATTCGGGGTGGGGGGTGGGGGCTAACCTTAGCCTCTCACAGTCACTGCAGTGGGGCCTTCTAACAGGCCCCGCTGCACGCCCATTCCCGAGTCTCCCGCCCGGCGGCACAAGAAGGGGGGGACCCGACAATTTGCCCTTCGCTGCCATTCGGCGGTGAAGGGGCCTTTTCTAATACTTATTGCCACCTTTTGGTTAATAAAGAATTTATAAAGCTGTATTTTCATTGTCTCCAAGCTTAAGCTACAAGCAGCAGGACTGGCCTCACAACATGGCGACCTGAAGTGACCACCCTTGAACCTGCTCTTTCCAGGGCCCCCGCAGTGGTCCCTGATTTTACCAGGACAGGGTGTGGGGGCCCCATTCCCTCCCATCAAGACCCCAAACACAACCACCTTTAGGGCCCTGTGGAGGGTGCCCACGAGGGGAAGAGATCATCAGGGGTCCCACATTTTATCTTTGTTCTGGACCCCGCAAATTCTAAGGCCAGCCCTGAGTAGCGGGGAGCTGAAGAGAAGAGCATCATCCATGCCATACACAGTTTATCTAGATAATTTTGAATTCTAATTCTGTCCTCAGCAGATCCCTTGGGGCAGCTCTGCTTTTGTTCGTGAGACAATCTCTCCAGCAACCTGGGTCATGAGTGGCTTTGTTGGACACTTGACATCAGGGCTGACTATAGTGGTAAGCAGAAGCTAAGGACAATCAAATGAATCCGGAATGCTCCTTTCCCCTGTTTACCATGGCCCTTTTCACACAGACACTCTATCACTGATAAAATGCGTGTTACATTTTATTATACATGTTGCAGGGCACCCATAGTGCACACCTGAGCCCTGCAACATGTATAATAAAATGCAACACCCATTTTATCCATGTTAGAGTGACTGTCTGTGTGAAAAGGGCCCATGTAAGTCCCAGTTCAGCAGAGGGAGTACTCCTACTTCATTTTGCTGTCCAACTCACCGCTGATGTTCTCTACTATACTCCCTTGTCTGCATTGCAAGCCTCCAATCTGAGAAGTGTGGTGGCAGATAAGGGTGGGGTGGCATTTTAATATGTTGCCTAGGGTGGCAAAATATGTAAAGCTGGCTCTGTGTGGTGCTGCTGAAAGCACTTTTTGGCATAGTTTTGCTGTGCCTAGATGTTGTGGTGACAAGCAAAAGCTAAGAGAGCTGGACCTTCCTGCAGGTTCTTTTCAGGAAAGTTGTACATCTAGAAGGTTGGAATCTTCATATTTTCACTGACCTAGAATTCCACTTGTCTAGCTGTCTAGGTTATCGGACAATATGCAGAGTCCTTCTCCCAATGGCTGATTTTAAAGCAATAGCCAGCACTTCTTCCTATAGTTGTGGTTGTAGAGCTGGGAAAAGATAATGGGAGAATGTTATGATTTCTTTCATATTTAAGTTTCCTTTGAAAATGATAAGTTTCAGCCTAGCCTCAGCACAGGAATATAAGACAATCCACACAATATCTATTTATCTATCAGGGAATCCACACAGAAGTAGTATCTGGAGTGTAGGAAAAGCTTTTTGATCAGCAGGAGGAGAGCATGCACTTGGGAGATGGGGTGTGAATAGGGTTGCCGCCGTATGTACATTTTTAAGGAACACTAATGAAAAATACATGCTGCAGGCCCTGCCACATGTATCTTTCATAAGTGTTCCTTTAAAATGTTGATAGATGGCAAACCTAGGTGTGAGACCAAGCAACTGGAGATAGTACTGTGACAGACCTTAGTTTTTGAAACAACGACTGGAAGGCCAGGGGGTCAAGATTGCCTAGGAAAGAGGTTGTTATAGGAATGTGTGATTCCTTTCCCTTTTTACGATTTATTCTTTCTTTCTTTCTAAAAAAAAAGGGGTGGGGGGGGAGAAGCGCTTTTTGCCCAGCCTCAAAGTTAGGCAATGGGGTATTTTAAATCTGCATGAATTTAACCAACACAATTCAAATTTTATGCAGATGATACCCCACATTGTTCTCATGTCAGAGTCCATAGGTTGAGAGGTATGCTTCTATTTCACATATACCCTACCCCAACAATATTCCTCTGTTCAGTAAAAGCCCATCTGTTAATTTCCATGCAAGCTTTATATCTCTCAGACTTGCTAGAGGAAAAGAGTAAGCGGCTTAATGTGCTGTTTACACTGGAAGTGTGGCTGGGTGACAAATACACCATGTTTGCTAAACTAACAAACTGGGGAAGCATGAAATGATGGGTATTAAATGTGCCATGGTAAATGAGACCCATTTGTGTGTACAAGCCAGAAGCAGGGACTTGGATATAAACACAGAAAAAACAAGGTAAACAACACTGACAGGACTTGCATGGCAGGGGGCTTCTTAAAGTTAGCTAAGCTAACAAAGCCCATTTGTCTGGAGACATGGCCAAAAGAAACACAGGGGAAATAAGACAGAGCAAGGCTTATCCCCCCCTCCCTTCTCCCCCAACTTCCCCCTCGACTGCATCTGGGTTGCTGTTGCAATCCAGCATCACATTTCTCACACTTGGGATGCTTATCAAGACGGCATGGGAAATGCTGCATGTAAATGATACTTGCATGTATCAATTTTATGATGTGGTGTGTGGGGAAAATGAAGGGGGGAGATGTGTACGAGGTCATGACTTTTTGACTCTCTTAATGAAACTCTTGGGCTCCGCAACGCACCTGTTGCCACAAATTGCTTTGACGGTAGTAAGCTTAAATGGTTTTTATTGTTAATAAGCATTTATTTGATTGCATGCACAATCATGGTGTCTGCGTGCCTTGCAAGGCTTAGCTAGAGATATATGAGACCTTCATAAAGGAGAGAGGCTAATAACACCATGTTCCATTGCATTTTGCTGTTATTACCAATGTGCAAGGAAATCAAGGTCTGTGACCTGAGACGTACTGGGTCAACCGGTGAGTCCAATAGAGAAAATAGAGTGGGTAAAGCTTTGCCTGTAGCTACCAGATGTTCACTATGGGGCCATCCTGGGGCTGCTCCAGCCCTCTGTGCAGGCAAATATGGGGAAAACTGGGGCAATGGGTGCCCACTTCCCATCTTGTTGGGGCACGTGTTGTTTCTGTGCACATTCTGCATCATAGAGGTGTGGGTGCAGCCTGAAGCATCACTAGAATGATTGCAACCCATTGGAGGAGAGTGGAGGGGTGGCGTGTGGGCAGACTGCGATGGGGAGGGACACCTGACCATGTGTTGTGCTTCCCATGCAGGCCCTGTGAGAGGTGGCTACATGGGAGCTGTGCAGAGCTGCTACGGGCTCTATCAGGCTCCCAGCCTGTGTAACACCCATTGACACCTGAACTCAGTGCCAAGGAGAACTAAGGGTGCTTGCCCACATTCAGTAAATGGTGCACAGTCATGTGAAACCCCCAATCATGGGCACAGAGTGTTGTTTTTTTTCACTCTCCCATTAAATTCAATAATGCGATACTGAATTTTCAGAACTAATAATGAGGGCTGGATTTTGAGCCCTGTCTTGCATTATTGAATTTAACGGGGAATGGAAAAATGACGCTAAAACTCCCGTGCACACAATTGGGGGTTTCATGTGACCGTGCTAATGTGAGTTAAACTCACGTTAGTCCCCACCCCTTACTGAACACGGGCAACAAGCCTAAGTGTTCCACTTCACTCAACACCAGTCAGGCCCCAGATAGGATGATGACAAACTGGAGGTAGTTCAGAGAAGGCAACAAAAATGATAAAGGGTTGGAATAGAAGATGTGTGCAAGCCAATATAGACTAGTGGATAAGGTGCTGAACTTGGCTGTGGGAGAGACCATGGTTCCAATCCCATCTTAAGCAGGAACTTAGTGGATGGCCTTGGGCAAATCACTATCTCAGTCTCAGTTCCCATCTGTGAAATGGGAATAATTATAATGATCATTGTTAGTGGTGAAATGAATAGGTGTTTTTGTATTCACAAATATGATTTGCGTTTTCAGATAACTGTCCGAATATCTGAATAACATTCACAACTGAAATTAATATCTTCATATCCTCTCTTTTGATTATTTCTGTATTTCAGTTATTTTGTTTTGGCTGTTGCACATGCACAGTAATGCTAATAGTGAAATAACCAAAATACTGTAATAAACAAAACATGTATCTGATGAAGAAGGAAACTGAGAGAAGTTCGTATTTGCTTTGTCAGAACCAAATCTAATAGAGAAAATTTGTCAAATATGGATTCACATTGAATATTCATTTCATCTGCAGTTGTGAAAGTGAACTAGATAAGGGTTCTAAATCACTTTGAACATTGAAAGTGCTATAGAAATTATAACTAACATATGAGGAAAGGCTTGAGGGAATTCATTGTTTTCAAAGAGATAAAAATGAAAGGAAAGGACTGCAGAAGCGACTATCCAATTGTATAGATAATATATTGAGTCAAATTTAGTTCAATTCGGGGCTTTAGCATCATACCAGCCATGAGTTATGGTCATTTTTACAAAATAAATTACAGCAAACTGGTAATTCAGTATTCTCACTGAGCTGGCTGTCTTGAATTTGTTTCAACAGCTTAATGTATTCAGACACCAGACCTGC
The DNA here is from genome assembly GCA_003113815.1 of Sphenodon punctatus. NCBI lineage: Eukaryota > Metazoa > Chordata > Lepidosauria > Sphenodontia > Sphenodontidae > Sphenodon > Sphenodon punctatus. Next base: position 149,047 of record QEPC01012163.1, on the reverse strand, counting down.
CTCTTTTAAAATGCTTATCATTCAAATTCTCATTTCAGGTAGCCTTGTAATTTATGCCCTATAAGCTATTCACTCTGTTTGAATGTTCCTTAGGCTGAATATTCAGCGCTTGAAGCAAAATATAAGTCCTGCTATTTTTTACTTATGCATTTCAAAATAACCTAATAATGGGCCTGATCCAGAAAGCCTACTACACTTGTGTAAGAAATCCTCTTGGGAAAATCCTTGCCCAAGTAAAATACTTGCAAGATCCAGCCCAGTACTTATAGCTTTTTATGTTGTTTTATTCTCTTTTCTTCTCTGTCTTTTTATTCTATTTCTCCACCATTTGGCTTTTAATTTAATCTCTGCTTTGTGCTGCTCTGTATGTACAGAGATAAGGAGAGCTAGACTTTATTTTTTCAGGAAATGTGGTGTTCTGAAAAGAGCTGCATTGTCATCCTAGAAGAGCTTAGTCCCCTGTCGCTCACAGAAGAGGCAAACAGGCCTTGACTGTGCAGTCTTCCCCACACCATCACTGAAAGTGTGCCTCTGCCCTGGCTTGGAGAAGCTGCATCCAGGTCCAGAGTTAAAGTCGTATGTTTCTCTTGCTAGTGGAGACCTCTGGTCTTTCCCTCTCACTGTGTCCCTCCCTATCCTTAAATGAAAGTTTCCTCCTTGCCTAGAGCGAGCGCAGTTGCCATGATGGTCCCAAGTGATAGAGAGAGACAGTAGGTAAGGGCCACATCAGAAAAGGAGTGGGAGATACCCTCTTTGCCCCCACCCTCTTTCTATTTTGGCCCCAACCCCCACCCTTGCACCCAGTAACTTTGAGAAATTGGGGTCCTCCTAACAAGTCAAAAGCTGGAGAGGTAGCAACCCTAGCTGGAAACTTGGCATGGGCCTATAGCCAGGGCCAGTGTAGACTTCCTAATTGGAAATTTCTTAAACTAATCTAATTGCTAGGTCCAAAGCACTGTCTATGGTATGAGGGACAAAGGGGACTCAGGAATTTCATCTATTTCTCTTCAGCTATAAGTATGGCAAGCACATTGAGATAACACAAATTCTGTGAAGCTAGACTCTTTGGAGATAAGGACTAGGGCACGCTGTCCTTATGATGTCCTCTTACCACAGACTAATACCACATTCACACCTGACACTCTGATGATGTTAGAGTGAAGCGAGGCACAGACGTGACAGTGGGGAGGAGCCTGATGATGATGGAAGCAGAACCGGTGCAAACGGGGCTCTGCCGCTGCTAGTCTTGCGCATGACAGGGCTGGGTTTTACGCCCTGTCATGCACAAGACTAGCTACGGCAGATCCCCGTTCACACCAGTGCTACTTCCATCGTTGGGCTCCGTGCACGCTGCCGTGTCACTCTAACAGTGCCGGAATGTCAGGTGTATATATGGGCCTTAGATCTGGTTTGAAGAAGAAACATCTTTTAATTAGAGATATTGTTTATAAAGTGAATGCTACGTGTAAAATGTTACGTATGGAATGTATATTAAAATGAAAAAGAGCATATAAAGAAGCTCTTCAAATGAGTTAATTGTTCTTCAGCTACTAACTGGTGCTTGCTGTATTCATATTTTATATATTTTGTGTTGGCTATGGCGAGAGCTAATGCCGAATATAACGTAACATAACATAACATAACATAACATAACTGGTGCTTGCTGTCAAGAGCTGGACTACTCCTTTTGCAAGAAGTTGTGTTTCTTTCATATATGGCCATATATTTTCTTGTTTTTCTTCATTTATTTTTTCATATGTACTTCTTTCTATATGTTTTGTCTCTCTTTATTATTGGGATATTTGTATTCCTTCTTATTTCATATTATTTAAACTTCTATTTTACTTAGAATAAGTTTGGATCCAGATTTATTACTTTAAGTTCTTCTTAATAAAACTTGTATTCAATTCTAACTTCTTGAAGTAAAGTAAGATAGAGGAAACGGAGTCTCTGTGTTCACTGAGGAAAGATTAGATTTCTCTCTCCTCTGAAATAACTAAAATCAGTTTACACCAGCCTTATGCAGATCAGAAGGGGTGTGACACACAACCCAGCCCAATCAGGTCCAACCTGATTGTAAGTCTCTTCTGGACCCATGCCGCTCAGCTTTATTTGATCCTCTGACTGTTCTTCATGTCCGTGCAGGTGAGGAAGGTCTTCTCTTTCACTCTGTGTCACTTGCTGTTGTTTTTGCTGTGGTACGTCCTCCTCACTGGTACAGATGTTACTTGTTGTTGGGGAATTAGCTCCTGGTGATGATAGTTTCACCGTGGGCCTCCATCCATGGAGCTCTGGCTTCCACCTAAGCATAGGTGACTTGGGGGTGGGGAGGGGAATGGGACTTCCTATATTTTTGAAGCCCTATAGAACGCCTGCCCAACCCCCACATCTGCTGGCCTCCAGTCTGGTGTCTGCTTGCTGCTCCGTCTGCAGTCTGAAGAGAGCTGAGCTTGCTCTCTGCCTCCCCTGCCACGCTGCAGAGCTTAGCTGGGACCCGACCATAAATTATCTGAGTGGATAGGGGAGCATGGAATTCTCTTCCCAGTTGTGTGTTTCCCAAATTCGAGGGGATCTGAGCAGGGGTGTGCTGCCCTGATATCAGTCCCCCTGGAAACAGGGACTGATTAGAGTGTTGCACACAATGGGGAAGAAACTTCCCTGCTCCCCTCCACACTCAGATAATTTATGGTCAGTTCCCAGCTAAGCTCTGAAGTGTGGCTGGGGAATGCAGAGAGCAAGGGCGCTTTTAAACGATGCAGAAAAGGCAGCTGATCCTTTAATCAGCCGCCTTTCTTTGTGATCGTTTAAATGTTTGGCCCGGTTTGATGCCGGATCTTTCCCGCATCAAACCGGCCGAGGATTCCTGCCCCCTCACTTGCGTACCAGGGAACCGCCGCGTTCCCTGGTTTGCAAGCAGGGGGAGGCGGGGGAAAGCTGGCAAAAACTGCCTCCTCCAGGCAGCGCTGACAAACCCCCTCCCCCCTTCCCCCTCTAAAGCCCCCAGCCAGTGATTAAATTTAATCACTGGCTGGGGCAGAGAAGACGACTTTTCCCAAACCCACTTTGGAGCCGGCTTCTCCAAAACGCGCTTGGGAGAGTGCACGTTTAAAAACGCCCCAAGTGTAGCTCTCTGCACAATGCAGAGGGAGGCATAGAGCAGCAAGCAGCCACCAGACTGGAGCTCAGCAGCTCCACAGTAATCGACATCACTCTTGATCTTGAGAGATTAGTGACACTAATTGCAAGATCGGGAGTGAGACTTAGAAATTAAGTCTCTCACGATAAATTTGTGAGTGTTGGCAATGCTGCATGGGGCTCTCTGGACTACTACTGGACGTGGGCTAGGACTGGATCAAAACAGCCCTTCTGTTTTTGTGGATTTTTTTGTGGGGGAAATTTTGGTTTCCTTTGTTTGTTTGTTTGTTTGTTTGTAGGGTTTTTATGGATTTAATTGTGGCTTCAGTTTTTGGTTCCATATTTAAATCCATAAAAACCTATAAACGGCTTACATTTTTAAAAAAACAACAACCAAACTGTGCATACGTAAAATGGCCGTAGGGCCATTCTGTGGATATGCATCCTTTCCCAAAATGGCGCTGGCAATGTCGGCACCATTTTGGAAAAGGACAGCCACCTGGAATTAAAGTTTCCCCTCCCACCCCCAACCCTCAGGGCCTGTATTTCCCCCAGCATTCCTTGGGGCCCTGGAGTACTACTTGCTGGCAGAGAGCTTGATTGAAGCACTGCTGCTGCTGTGGGGACTCCAGCAGGCTCTCTTGCTGCACTGTCCTCCTGCCTCTGGATCACGCATTAACAAAATGGCCACCAGGGCCATTTTTCACATGTGAAAAATGGCCGCCGCCTTTATCCATGGTGGTGATGTCATCTTGGCCACTACCATTTTGGTTAAGGGCAGTGGCCATTTTGTGCATATGCAGGGTGGTGGCCATTTTGCACATATACGAAATATTCCTGCCATTTTTCACATGCGCGATCTGGAGGAGGGAGGATGTTGTGATGAGGGAGCCTGACAGAGACCCCGCAGCAGTGACGGTGCTTCAATCAAGCCCTCTGAGGCCAGTAAGTAGCACTCCAGGGCCCCAGGGGGTGGGGGAAATATGGATCCAATATTTAGGATCCGTAAATAGGCAGTGACCTATGGCCTGGTTCAGATTAATCTGAACTGGCTGGTTATGGGCAGGTTCAGATTAATCCGAAACCAAAATTCCCATCCCTACTGTCCATGCAACTGGTTCATTGATTGACTGATTGTAAAGGCCAGAAGGAATATTCAGATCATCTAGTCTGGCCTTCTGCATAATAGACCATAGAAATTCCTACCTGCATTAAACACAGACCTTCTAGTCTGGTTTGAGTTTCAAACTAAACCTAAAATAAAGAAATTGACATGCTTTCAGGGTTCCCCATCTGTTGCTGCGGTTTGTTTTGTATATAGCACCAGCAGCAATGTGCTTGATGCTGAACAGTTGTGATTAGAGAAGGGTCCCTGCCCCAAGGAGTTACAATCTAGGATGGACAAGGGAGCAGGGACAAGGGTGACGGGAACCTAGGGAGATGAAGACATAAATTAAAGAAGTTGAGAAGTTTCAGATGCTTAGCTTAGTTACAAGGGGAGGTGAGGGATCCTGATTGGATAAGACTTTTTAAGGAGAAGCATCTGTGAGCAATCTTTGAGTGTGAGGAGTAGAACTTCAGTGCAATTCTACTACCAATGCCAGAGCAGGCTCAGAACCCTCAACTTGTTGATGAAAGATTCCATCGTCTATTAGTAATAAACTGTTTTAATTTTGTGTTTTTCTTTTTTTTTAAGCTATGTAGGTACCCAAGATATTAACTGATGGTATGCATAAATGTTTTATATAGATTTAAGGACAGAAATAATTTTGTCATGAAATTATGAATCTCAGACATATTCCCTGCCTCTGTTTTCAGCAAACTTATTTGCACTAGCAGAGTTGATATTATTTGAGTTGATGATATTCTCTAGGACTACTCTGAAACACTTACCTAAGCAGAGACTGTCCTTTCTTCTTCTGGGCATTTGTAAGTTAGGGAAGTGGCAAGTGAGAAAAGGACACCACCTATTTTTCCCCAATTCTACCTCCTCTCAGGGCCTTTTTAAACAAATGGGATTTCTCCCGAAGTTTAAACCCATATCTCTTGGAAACTGCTGTGCGGGGTGAGATGGGGTGCTTTAGAAGCTCTTCCACGAACCAGAAGTTGCCCAGGCAGGTACCATTAGAAACAGTGGCGCAGCACAACTCTCGGGTGTTTTTGAGATGCAGCATAGATAAGACCTCTATTATTGGAGTCTTATTTATGCCGCGTCTCAAAACACCTGGGAGTCATGCGGCACTGTTCTTCCTAATGGCACCCGGGTAACTGTCAGGGCTTGGTTGGTGCTCCCTGACCTGAAACGCCCCCAGAGAAGGAGTACACTGAAGAGGGGGCCAATGAGGCTGCTGGGGAAGCCCCTGCAGCCTTGTTGCACACTGCTGATGCAGCCTCACGTCCCCATTGCCAGGGCAGCGGACGCAGGTGGCGTGGCGCTGTCACGGGGACTGGTGGGGCGTCTCCCCACATGTAGGGGTGGGGTCACACCGCCGACCCCTCTCCAGCGTTTGGAGCGCCTGTGTATGGCTGAAGCAGCATCAGCTGTTACCGCGGCGCCATTCCATTCCGAGAACTTGGCATTTAATGTGTCTTGCTGCTGATTTCCCCTCGATATTTCCGCGATTATGAATTACCTGCTGCCAGTATCTGCAGATGCTGAATGTCTGCAGTTTGTGAACACAAGTGGTTTTATGCCGCCTTCCACCACTGAGTGCACCGTGATGCTGAATAATAGATCATTGAATGAATGAACTTAGGGTGACTCTGACTACCTAGTTCAGAGTCCGCTACATGGGTGTAGCCACAATGGCGAGGGGGGTGCATTTGTGCCCATGCCCTGCCCTGGGCGGGGGCCAGCTGTAATCAGGGCCAGGGCCAGGCATCTGCGGGAGCCAGGAACCCCACTCCCGAGTCCCGGAGGAGTCTCTCTTGCATCACCAGCACCGCCTTTTTAAACAGCTCAGTTGTAGCCCCACAACGCTGCTACGTGGGTGGAGGAAGAGTCCCCCCCCCCGTCTCCTCCATCACAGCGAAAGTTGCTGCCTTGTAAACAAAGTTCTTCTTCGAGGGGCTCCTTCCATTTCACTTGTTTGCCCTTCTCTTACTGGCATATACCAAGCTCTTCCTTTTGTGATCGCTGCATATAAAGGACTGGGGGTACAGGGCAGCTACAATGAGGCTACAATGAGGCAGAGAGCCATTCACAGAAGAGCAGGGACACCCCCCCCCC
>QEPC01012163.1:124905-136222 GCA_003113815.1 Sphenodon punctatus | reverse complement strand
TATGGGGGGGCCTATGTTTTCACCGGCCTTAAAGGTCTTCGTAGCCAAAGTATTGACTAAGTTATCTTATGGGGTCCCAGTCTGGGGAAGTGACCCCTGTATTGTAAAGACTCTAGCTGGAATCCAAAATCGGTTTGTTAAGAAATTGCTGGGGGTCCCACGAAGTACAATTTCTGCTATGTGTACTTTGGAGGCCGGGGTGATGTCTTGGGAAAGAAGGTGTGGGGACTTAATCCTTGGGTTTTGGTTGAAATCGATGCATACTCACTCAGAATCCCTGGTTAGGTTATGCCTGGAAGAATGCTACCAGATGTTGGACCCTTCTAGTCTTTGGTGGAGGATGGTAAAAAGGAGGATAAATGATTTAGGTTTCTCCCCTGAGTTTCTCTCTGTATTTACAGCTAAACAGGGGTTAAAACTCATTTGGGAGAGATCGAAGGATATTGACACCCAGGGTAATAGAATGCTGGTTGCTAATACAAAAACAGCACCATATTATAAGTGCTGGGCTGCCAGGAAGTCGTGCCCAGTTTACTTGGGTGGTATATCACAATCTAAGTTGCAATATACTTTTACGTCACTACGGTGTACGGCTGTGGTAACAGAAGTCCTCAAGGGGAGATACGCTGCCTGGAGATATTCTGATTGCCTCTGCATATGTAAGAAGAAGGTTGTTGAGGATCTTCTGCATTATCTTTTGTACTGCCCATTGTCTAGCGGGCTTAGAGACCATATGTGGTCATGTATGAGGTATCCAGAAGATAAATCTGATCTGCAAAAGTTTATTTTTTTACTTAGGGATAGTTCCCCTGAAGTAACCTGAGCAGTGGCTCAGGCTTTGCGTTTAGAGCAAAGAAATATCGCCTCTTGGAAGTCCAGAGGACCTCCCAGCCAGTTTAGAAGAAGGTGGGCTGGGGGCTCAAAATGCCTTGGAAATGATATTGTGGTAATTTAGGATTCGTGTTTTTTTTCTCTGCTCCCAATTTGTCCGTTTATTATTTACTGTTTAATTGTATCTATGTTGTGTATAAATGTCTTTTAAGTATTTTAATATTTTGGTTGTTACCCTCGGTTATTTGTCAAGGCCAATGCGCCAGCACAATAAATTTTGAATTGAATTGAATTGAATTGGATTTGGATTTCCCCCTCCGACTCTGTCACCCCAGCTACCCTCTCTTTGGGGGGGTCTCTCCTTTTCTCACCAGCCATGCCCTGAAGGCTGGGGTGGTGGCATGGGCCTCCTCCTCACTAACTCCTGTCAATTCCAACCACTTTCTCCTCCCCCCTCTCTCTCCTTATCTTCCTTTGAGACTCACTCTGTGCACCTCTACTCCCCCCTCCATCTCTGCGTTGCTGTCATATACCGCCCCCCTGGCTCTCTCTCTTCCTTTCTCTGAATCTGAATCCTGGCTCACTTTCTTCCTCTCCGACGATACCCCCACTCTCATCCTCGGTGACTTCAACATTCACGTTGATGTCCCTTCCCAGCCCTCCATCTCTCGCTTCCTCTCACTAGCCTCCTCCTTCAACCTCCACCTTTGGACCAACTCCCTCACCCATGATAACAAGTGGTGATTCACATGGCCAGCCAGCCACCGCCTGCTGTGATGGCAACTAGAAATGGAGAACCCAGCATAGAGCAAGCAGACCCCAGCATAGAGCAAGCAGAACTGGAGGCCTGCCAGCCTGCAATGTCCAGCCAAGTAGGGTTGCCAGCCAGCCACCAAGCCCAGGATGGGCCTCTGCAGGTGTTCCACCGATGCCAGTCTGAAATGCCCAGTCAAGTAGGGGTGCCAGCCACCAAGACCTGGCCAGGCCTCTGCCACTGCTCCACCAATGCCAGCCTGCAATGCCCCGCCTCCTATGGGTGCCAGCCACCAAGCCCCGAGCCTTCACAGCCTCTGCTGCTGCTGCGTCTCTGCCTGCAGGCCATGACAACACACACAATCCTGCTTTGGGCACCGGCAGGCACTACTTGGATGGGCATTGCAGGCTGCCAGGCATTGGTGGAGCAGTGACAGAGGCCCGGCCAGGGTTTGGTGGCTGGCACCCCTATTTGGCCGGGCATTGCAGGCTGGCAGGCCTCCAGTTCTGCTTGTGCTATGCTGGGTTATCTAGTGCTAGTCACCATTACAGCAGAGGTGACAGGGCTACAGTACTGCCTGCCAGTGTTCAAAGTGAGTGTGTGCGTGTTGTCATGGCCTGCAGGCAGAGACAGGCAGCCCAGAAGAACATCTGCTTTCAGAAGCCTTTGGGTGGGCAGCAGCATTGCTGTTTTGTAGGACAGGACAGGAGTAAAGAGACCCCAGTTCTAATTCCTGGTTTTCAAGTCCTTTGACCTCTCTGCATTTCAGCTTTCCCAGTTCTAAACCAGAGGGCTACTGTTCTGGGAGCTCACAAGAGAATAACCTGTAAGAGAACTAGGCTTGGTGTACGCAGTTCCAATTGCTGTTGTGTATCTATCCAGCCTCTTTGCAGGGTAAAGAAGAGGACTTTTAAATGCTTCCCCTTCTTCAGAAGAACTTAGGCTCGACGCTTGGCCTCCAGGGGTGCCCGCCCAATTCCTGTTGGGGCATGGCTGACCATCTGAAACCCACCGATGCCTGCCAGCCTGCAATGCCCGGCCAACTATGTGTGCCAGTCACCAAGCCCCAAGCTTTCCTGGCCTCTGCTGCTGCAGCTGCTGCCACTGGGTCTCAGATGGCCAGCCCTGGTGCCACAGGCACCCCCATGAGCCAAGCACCAAGCCTGCCTGCCCAGGCAACCAGGGGTGCCAAGTGACAAGCCTTCCCAGTCTCTGAAGATCTGCTGCTTGGTCTCAGACAGCCAGACCTGGTGCCACAGGCACCCCCAGGGGTGGGCCAAGCACTGAACCTGCCTGCCTGGGCAATCCGGGGTGCCAAGCGCCAAGCCTTCCTGTCTCTGCTGCTGCTGCTACTTTGTCTCTGACAGCCTACCATGTCACAACGGGCACCCCTGAGGGTCCCTGAAGTGCCTCAAGTCTCCTGGTGGGACTGAACTTTCTGAACATACCGGGGGCTCCAAACTCTGCTGGACCAAACACACGAAACTGAACTAAGTTTTTAGTCTGAATGTCCTAACGTCTGAACAGCCTAACTCTGTCCTGTTCACACATCCCTAAGCATGGGGTGCTGTGGGAGGTGGTAGGGGTGGGGAACACAGAGGGTGGAGTGTTGGAGGAAGAGGAGGGCACAGGAAGCTGTGGGGGAGCAGAGAGGGTGCAGTGCTGTGGCTATGGGGTGGGCGGTTTTAGATGGAGTAGAGATGGTAGTTGAAGATAGGATGCTTAAAAGGTGCACTCCGGATGGGGCAAGGAAAGGGAGAGTCCAGATCATGGATCTGTGCCATGGATCTGCCCTCTCTCCTTGTGTGCATGCCCTCACCTCTGCTCCCTTCCCTGAACTGAGTTTTTCAGAGTCTGTGTGTAGGAAATCGATCCAGGGGCCAGATTCAGGAACTGGAAAGGGGCCAAATAAAAACTAGCCATGGTCCTCACTTGGCCTCAGACCTGTAGTTCCCCACCCCTGCCCTAAACACACGCAAACACACTATCATCTTTAACCTCCGCTTATAAATACATACACCTGCACCTCTGCCATTAGCAAACACACATCAGACTCAGACACATGCACCCCTGCCAGAAGAAACCTAAACTCCAAACACATTCACACACCTGGGTGCCTGCAGCACCCTACACATGTGTGTGAGTTTCTGTTGCATGGAACTCTGTGAATCTCTGGTGTCTAGGGGTATGCATGTCATTTTTGTTATATCAATAACGAAAACTTAAATTGTTGTTTTCATTATTGCAATTACAAAAATGACAAAAAATAATAATGAAATTAATAACGATAATTAAATTCGCTATTGATTTTTGTTATTGCCTGGAAGCATGGCAGGCCTTTTTTGGAGGGAAATGTGGAGAAGGGAGCAGACACCTCGGAGCCAGAAACAGTGTTGAACTGGGAGGGAAAGAACCTGATGGAGGTATCTCTGGCCAATGAGCAGAATAAGCAGATCCCAGCAGTTGAATGTCACCCTGTAATTCCTCAATGCCTTTGCCTCCCAGAACCAATTAGGAGGACACTGCAACCCTTAATATTGTAGGGCTGGGCTGCTTCACTCTGTGTTAGCTCTCTTGCTTGTCAGGATGCATTTGCAGAAGCTGCTGGTGCTCACTAGAAATACACACACACACACACACACACACACACCTTCCCTACCACCCAATCCTTATGTACACACATATAGATTAGAGATAGTACATAGACATAGGTTAGGTTTAGCTTAGATTCTGTATATATTATATAAATAAAACTACATATTGTGTACAGTATATATTATTGTGTGCAGTTATTTTTGTATCACAATTAGAAGGGGAAGGAGTTTGACTTCTGACAATAATTCTTCATTGGCAAATGAAATCAATACCGATACTGATACCAGAAATAAAATCTTCATTTGAAATCAGTACCGATGCCAATACGATAACAAGAACAACAACAAAAAATGACATTTCATTATTAACAAAACCGACACATTTTAATAACAAAAAATGACATGGGGGTCTTGGTGCACACATCTACTGGTGTCTATTCTGTGGACCTCAATGGAATGGGGGTGTCTCTTTTATGAAGCTTTGGTCTACTGAGTTCTGTGGACCTGGGGTGAGTGTTCCATGAAATTCTGCAGAGCTATGGTGCCAGTTCCATAGTGTTCTATGAAGCTATGGGGTGCAGTCCTCCCATTATAATCAATGGGAGCTGAGCCATTGCGTGTTTTTCAGATGGACTTGGGGGTGACCACCACCGCATCTGCTCCATCTGCAGCAGGTTTAAATGGAGGCCAGTGCCATGGACCTCAGTCCGCCTGCGCAGTGCCACCTCCCCCACACCATAGAGCAGCGAGTGGATCACCAGCCACTCTAGGCTGTCACCTGCAGCTTGGTAGCTGTTGCCAGGGCAACCCCCGGCCTGAGGCAGAGTTGCAGTGGCCTGTTTGTGAGTAGGCGGACCACTGTTCTGCCCCTGGCTGATGCTTCATGTTTTGGTGGCCTGCTCCACTTGCATTTCTGTGAGATGTTCTGGAGCACCGCGAGCAGAGATGGCCTGGAGCAGGCAGCACCTGCTCTGCTTCTAATCTGCCTCACCCCAGGGTGACCTGCCTTTACATGGATGCACCACCTGGGGATGGGGTAGGGCAGGGCAGAGCAGGAGTGGAGCAGGTGTCCATCTAAAAATACCCACTGATTTAAATGATGGAGGATGCCCCTTTTTGTCTCCTGTTCTGCAGAGGTGTAGTGTGTGTTCATTAGCATTTTATGGAGCTATGGTGTTTTGGTCTGTGGAGTTTTGTGGAACTATGAAAATATGGTCTTCTGATGTATGGAGTTCCATGGAGTCAGAGTGTCTGGTCTTTTGAGTTCTGTGGAAGGTTTAGCATCTGCAAAATTCCTGCAGGACAGGACCCCACCAGTCCCTACAAATTCTACACCAGTAAATCATTCTTCCATAATAATGATCGAGGTGATGGTGATTTCACTCCCCTCCTATTTTTGGAATGGCTGTATCCACTGCACATGCTCTAGCCACAGATTTTTGGTGAATTTATGGCAGTTTATTGTCACACGGTGTGCAACTTGAAAGAATTGTCACTTCTTAGTTTTCGTGTGGATGACATGATTTGAGAAAACTGGACACCACAAACAGATAAATCATGGCTAAAGGTTTCTCTGAAGGGGGTCAGCACCTCCTGTTATTATACATTATCTTATTTTGTCCACTTTCTTTCAGCCACAGACAAGACTGGAAGATAGTGGCCAAAAGAACAGTCAACCTTGATACAGACATTTATTTTCAGTGTGATACTGTGACAAAGTTCTTTTGGGAGGCTGGACATTTTTAGATTTTCCTAATTGCTATTTATTGTTTCATCTGCACAAACCCTGGAAATTGAAGTCCTGATCTGGCACTGCCGTCTGCAGTCTTGTGACTTCCAGTGCTCCTGCATTCACTTCCTGACCTCAACCTGCCCCTCTCTTATCCTACACTCTATGTCTCTGCACCAAACTCCTTCTTCACCTAGCTTACATTTCATTCCCCTGCTCCCATCTGCCTTACACCTCAACCAGCCCTCTCCTACCCTAAGCCCCCACCTACACAATCATGCTTCTGCATCCAGCTTTTGTCCCTACTTGCCCCACACCCAGCTGCTTCCCTCATCTATTCATCTCGTGCCGTTGCCCCCATCCAAGTTACATCCCCATGCCACTAGCTTTTTTCCTGTTGGCCCGGTCTTGATGTCAGGCAGTTAGTAGTTTTACATTTTCATAAGAATATGCAAATGTATGCAAATTAATACTGTCTAGTTTTCTTCTCTGAGGGAGGTGGCAACCCATAGTCCTGCTATCCCAAAGCAGCCCAGCAGAAGCACAGTGGCTGGAAGTGGTAGTGTCTGTGCTTGTGGCTCAGGTAGCTGGGTTATTATGTGTGATCATCTACATTTTTACAGATATATTTTTCATATAAAATATTTTCGTTTATATTTTTTATTTTAGCTAACACTTTTAAAAAATGGATTGCAGATTAGCAGCATTTTAAACTGCATTTTCCTTCTAAGTGTGTGAAATGGGCAAAGCCTCTGAACTCCAAAAAAAATCTATTTGAAAAGTAGGGCTGAAACAAGATTTCACCCTTCTTGAAAATTTCATTGAGAATAGGCTTCTTGACAAGATTTTTTCATCTCGAGATTCTCACAAGTGTCTTGCGAGAAACTCAAGATTCTCGTGAGATTCTCAAGAACCTCAAAATAGCAATAAATAAAAATGGTCTGTGCATGCACAAAAATGGCCACCAGGGCAGTTCTGCGCATGTGCAGCTGTTTTGTGAATGCACAGATCATTTGGGGGGCCTTTTTGAGATTCTCATGAGAATCTCGAGTTTCCCGTGAGAATTTTACAAGATCTTGCCGGGGCTGCGAGATTCTCACAAGAATTAATTTCATTCTCATTTCAGCCCTAAAAAACACAAATACAAGTACTAGAGCACAAATACAAACAACTGACCCTGTGTATAGCCCTAATTATGGATTAATATAGCCAGTCATCCACAATCTAGTGCATCATGACTGCTGTGGTTAGGGACTTTCCTATAGTGGGGGACTTCTGCTCTCATTTGTCAAAAAGACCCATAAGTGGGGTCCTGCCACTGAGAGCTCCAGGGCTGTACCGATAGCATTCTGGACCCTTCCATAAATGATGAGGTCGTTTCTGGGATACTGATGTCTGTTAGGCCCAAGACTCTGAATTCTATGCAGAAATGAATGGGGAGCCTGTGGAGGTTGCAGAGCAGTGGTGTGATAGGTTCTGTACAGTCTTTGTTGTCACTCAGAGAATTGCCCACATCCATATGGCTGCAAATTATGAAGGCTGGACGGTATCCAAAATTCACAGAGTAGAGTTTTGTTCTTATTCTATGCCCTGACTTAGCCCATTCTTTAGAAACTAAGACATAAGTCACAAAGGGCTCAAATCCTGCATAGTGTCGAGAGTATCAGCAACCCCTTGTAAAGGGGGTTATTTAAGCGAGGCTAGAGAAACTCAAAGCTGTGTAAGAAGGAAATGATCAGCCTGAGGCTGGAATGGAGCCTTATAAATTGATTTCTATAAGCACAATGTCAACTGGATATCATGGCTAGAAGATTCTAAGGCTAGAACAGAGAGGGTCTGCAAATGGCTTGAGAGAAAATAAGATCTAATTTTACACACGGGCTCACATGTTGTCACTTGCCTAGAAGGTTTGTGGGGTGGCAGAACCCTGGGCTGACCCAGGATAGTTTGAATTTGCTGTAGTCCAGTGGAAGCTTTAGGCCCTGCTAACAGAGTGACTATTAAAGGACAAGCTGCTTTCAATCAAATAAGTCTACATGAGCTAAATTTTGACTCTTTTCAGACAAACACTGTGGATGACAGGTTCTCTCTAACTCATAGTCCCGTAGGGTCTCTGCCCTGGCTTGCGCCTCAGTTTCCCCAAATAAGGCTCCAAATTCACTGGCTGCCCCATGGGCAACAGCTCCTTGTTCTTCAGTTTCTAACAGTCCTCCACCCAGCAATGGGATCAACCTTACAAACTCTTACACAAACTTTAAGACCCTTAACATAAATCCAGATTGTTACTCGTATCCCCTGTTCCAGGAATTGCCTCCTGAGCTATTCCTCAGCTTGGATGCAACTCCTCTCATTCCCTACACATGACCTTCTGGAGCTCCAGATCACTTTTAAATGTGGGGAGTTCCTGGTCACCTGGTCTGCACACATCCAGTCACCAAACCCTCCCTTGCCTGGGATAATTAACCTTTTCTTGGATATCAGATATTTAGATATTCAGAGTTGGTGGCTTGCTGAAGCAGGTGCATGTGGAGCACTCCAGCTCATCCTACTCTTGTAAACATTTGTTTATTGTTGTCCTCAATAGCTTGGGTTGGGAATGCATAAGTAACTTGAAATGGGAATTTTTAAATGATATTTCTGCTTTGGCTGACACCAAGAGGAGCTGGAAATCTCATGCAAGAGGGTGAGCTATACTCCTTATGATGTGAGGCTTTTCTGGAGCCAGCCCTTTATCTAGCCTACCTGAGCCCCACTCTCCCCTTCCCCACCTCCACCTGGTCAAGCAAACACACATAGACTTTAATTAGCTAGGTCTAGCCACTCAGAAACAAGCCTCTTTCCTTTCTTTGGTAGATAATTAAAGGGAGGTTGTCTTGATCCAGCCCAAAGGGGACGTCTTTGTCCACAAAGGAGCAGAGACACACAACCTTTCTTCTGGGCACCTTCCCTATTGTGAGCTTTTGACTATCCTTTATATATGCTGCCTGCTGTAAATTACTAGCCTGTTACCTCCTAGACTTGCAGGTTCTCATCCTGCTTGTAGTTAATGGCAAGACAATATCTGGCAGGTAATTAATGTGGTATTAATGTACAGAAAGTATGATCTTCAGACAATTTCTGGACTGAAAATATTTAATAACCTTATGATAAGAATTCATATTTTGATAGTTTTAGGGTAAAAAATTAATGCTCTAAAGTGAATCTCCAAAACCTTTGTGGTCCAAGCATCCCCTCACTGGAAATAATAAAAGGTCTAGTCAAAGCGTGTACAGAAAGCATTTTAAAAACCTGAGATCATCAGCAGTAAGTGTTGCCAAGTGAACAAAAAACGGTGATCATAGGTCTGAATATTTTTAATTGAATTGATTTTAATTTGGGTCATACTTGCCCTCCTTTGGTATTTGCTTTCCTCACCCAAGGAACAAAGTGATTCTCATCTCAGCCCTGCTCATAATGCATACGTAGAAGGGGTTTGAAATAAACCTGCAAATCACCATTAAGGCTGCATTTCCTAACGGTTTGACTTGACTTCGTAACCTAAACAAGGTCATTTTAATATAACCTGTGTTTCATTTCCTGGGGTTATTGTTAAGAGGATAAAAACAATTTCTTTTGGATAGAACTATAGCCCCCTCTTCCTACCATGAACCATTCACGGACTTTAAATGCTAAAACTTCAAGTCTGTCTGATAGACAAGAGTTACTGGCACAAATTGTTATGCACAATGAATTTCAATGTCATGTGCATGGACAGTTGTGAAATCTGAATCTTACATTTATATATGAGAGTGATTGTATAAAAAGTGCCCATATGCTCATCCAGTTAAGGAACAGAAGTGATACCATCTGACACTACATGATGCTTTAGTGAAAGGTTAATCCATAGACTTGCAAATAAATTTCATAGAAAAATTCATCCAATACCTTTGCAAGGCCTGCCTTTGGGGAAGTTGCACTTTGCTCATGGAAATTCCATAGTATCTCTTACTCTTGGAAAGGTCCAAATCTTCAACCGTTACATGCTGAATTTAAGGCTGAAATGATGAATGATTATTCAATTTGCAAACTTATTTTGAAGATTTGTTAATGTAAACCTTCAAATTCAATTTAACCAATTTCAAATTTTTGCAGAAATCTTTTCTAAGTTTGATAGGTTTGATTTTTAATGAACTTGAAGTTTGAGTTTGCTATGCATTTGAATTTATCAAATGAATAGTTTGCCTGGCCCAAGCCTTTTAACATTCCGGTGAATTTGCAAGACCTGGCTGTTTGCCCAGGCCTTTGGGGAGGGGGGTTTAGTGTTTTTTTTTATCTCTCGCCACCCTTATTTATTGTATTTTTAGTATTACCCTACCCTGTTTTATTGTTGTGATTTTATGAGTATTTTAATATATTTTTATAATTGTATTTTATGTTTTGAAATTGTTAGCCGCCCCGAGCTGTTCTCAGGAGGGGTGGGATATAAATTGACAAAATAAATAAATAAATAAATAAATAAATAGTGTATTTTTTTAAACATTAACAAATTTGAATATTCAAATAAACCCACAAGCCCTTCTCAAATGGGAGAATTTTGAATTCAAGCTTACATCATGTGGATTTATAAAATTTGATGTTGATTTGAATTGACCATTTACTTCAGCTCTAGTTGAGTTATACTTACTGATGAAGCTTCTTGAACAAAATGGGACCACTCTCTGAAGTAGACACTGCGACAATGGCAACAGTGGCTTTCAAGTTAATTATTAAAGGGAGCACAAAACTGTTAAAAAAATAGAGTGACTGGATATCATAATCATTGTGTGATTCAGAAGAATTCGAACTGGACCATCAGATTTCATAATTCACATCCATCAGTTATTTTCATAAGAAAACAATTTTAAATACCTGTTTTGAACAATATACCAAGTAAAGTCTTATCAAACCTTTAACAAGACTAAAAGATATTTTACTATTATAATAAAATAACGGAAAGGTATAAACTCAAGTTCCTGGCTCAGCTGCATTCTGACGCCTTATATTCCCCTTGGAGTACCAACAGGATGCAGAACCTCTCCACTCCCAATCTTTAACCATTCTATAACAATAATGGATATTTTTACACACACATTTTTCTTGCATGTTTGCTGTTACAGCCTGAACTTTCTGTGTGTCTAAATCACTCACTGAGATCTTAAACATCCGGCTCTTTGAACTTCTGCGTGAAACTTCTCCCGAACCTTTTGTGTGTAAAATGTTCTCCTGATAAACTGCTTTGCTCCAGGCAGCTGTGATCACTTGGTTTCCATGGCAGCCTGTCACATCTACAGCTGCGGCTACTTTAGGCTGCCTCAGGGCAGTGTTTGTGTGAAGAATGCATCCAGGAACTATCGCAGGGCAGTGTGTGTGTGTGTGTGTGTGTGTGTGAAA
>QEPC01012163.1:89990-100477 GCA_003113815.1 Sphenodon punctatus | reverse complement strand
ACAGGGAGGGGTAAAAAATAAAAATAACACCTAAATCTATCTAATATAATCTAAATAAATGATAATATGGAGGTAAATGGGTTGGATGGGTGAAATAGGAGGAGGATGGCAATGGATTGAGGAGAACAAACTGCTGGGAGAGGGAGCCTTCTGAAAACGCCTGCTGTCAGTTACAGTGACTAGCTCAGAAAGTGTTGGAAGGGGGGAAGGCAATGAGTTTTGTTACTTGCTGTGCCTGCCTCACCGCAAGCCCCATTGGCTCCGTGCAGCCTAGCTCGTGGCCAATTGCAGCCTGCCAAGTCAGTGGTCTGAGGAGAAAAGGGATGGTGATTGGACAGGCTGACTGCTACTCCAAGCCTCTCCACCCCTGGTGCCTGGAAGTCTGCTCCTCAGCTGACACCACCCCTCCCCCCGTGTCAGGCAGTGGTCAACTGGTCACTTACTGGTCACGTTTCTCCCGCCCAAACCATCCAAACGTGATCTGAACTGACCAAACTGTTCGGTCGTTTCAGAGTTCAGTATCGAGTTGGGTTCGGGTTCGGTCGTCCGAACGGACCGAGTTCGGTGCTAACTCCAAACTTCCAAACCGTGTTTGCACATCGCTATAGTATAGTATAGTGTCATCTGTATTCTGATGACACCCAACTCTACCTCTCATTTTCATCCAACCCAGGCCTGGCGGTCTCAGAGCTTACCCAGTGTCTGGCGGCTGTGTGGGACTGGATGAGGGCGAGCCGACTGAGGCTGAATCCTGACAAGATGGAGGTGATGCTAGTGGGGATGGTGGTGGGTGTGGTGTCTCCCATCATTGATGGGGTTTGCCTCCGCTGGATTCCCAGGTTTGCAGTCTGGGCGTGCTCCTCGACTCCTAGCTCCACCTGGATGTCCAGGTGGGAGCATTGGCAAGGAGTACCTTTTGCCCATTACATCTGGTGCAGCAGCTTTGGCCATATGTCTCAGACTCTGACCTGGCCAGTATCATCCATGCCTTCATTACTTCAAGACTTGACTAGTGTAACGCAGTCTACGTGGGGCTACCCATGGTGATGGTTCGGAGACTGCAGCTAGTGCAGAATGAGGCGGCCTGTCTCCTTATGGGAATGGGCTGCCGGGAGCATATTACACCGGTGTTCTGCTCTCTGGACTGGCTGCCTATAGTCTTCTGGGCCAGATTCAAGGTGTTGGTGCTGACCTTTAAAGCCCTACACTGCCTGGGCCCTACTTACCTGTAGGACTGCCTCACTCCCCGGGCTCTGGATCAGCCTTTGCAGACCACTGGGGGTGCCTTCCTTGAGATCTCTTGGGCTTCCCAGGGGGCCACAATAAGGAGGGTGTTCTCGGGGGCTGCGCCACAGCTGTGGAACTCCCTCCAAGTGAAGGCCCTGGTGGCCCCGGACCTTTCCTCCTTTAGATGATTTTATAAGACCTGTTTGTTCTGTCAGGCTTTTGGAGAGGGAGATGGGTAGGGTGTGGCGGTTGAGGGTTAGGGCAGGAGGCTTTTTCTTGTTTGTTTCTGTTGTTTTGTGTTTAAATTTTTTGACTCTCCCCTGCTGAGATTTTATATTTTTATTAATTTGTTAATTGTTTTTATCTGTGTTTAAAATTGTGAGCTGCTTCGAGCTGTTTTTTCATGGGGATGGAATATAGCATTGTAGAAATAAATAAATTAAACAAATAAATACATATTCCTATCCTTGATGGCCAGAGAGAACAACTGGGCAACATTTTGCTGAGAGCAGCCTTTTGCATACTTGAAAACTGTAATCATGTCCCTTGTTATGTTATCCTTTCATCTAATTTTTTCTAGGCTACACATTCCTAGACCTTTAAATCTCTCCTCATAACTCTTTCTTTCTGTCTGGAGGGTGGCAAATGTAACCCCGATATTTAAAAGGGATCCAGAGGTGATCCTGGAAACTACAGACCAGTAAGTTTGATGTCTGTGCTGGGCAAAATGGTAGAAACTATCGTTAAGAACAGAACCTCTTGGCATGTTGATAAACATGGCTTAATGGGGAAGAATCAACATGGATTTAGCAAAGGTAACTCATGCCTCACTAATCTGTTGGAATTCTTTGAGGGTGTAAATAAGCAGGTGGACAAGGGAGACCTGGTAGATATAGTGTACCTGGATTTCCAGAAAGCATTTTATAAGGTCCCACATAAAGACTCTTGAGAAAATTAAAAAGTCATGGGATAGGAGGTAGTGTCTTACTATGGATCGGTAACTGGTTAAAGGATAGGAAGCAAAGAGTAAGACTGAATGGTCAGTTTTCACAATGGAGAGATGTAAAAAGTGGTGTGCTCCAGGGATCTGCATTGGGACCAGTGCTGTTTAATGTATTCATCAATGATCTGGAAAGACGGGCGTTAAGAGTGAGGTGATGAAATTTGCAGATGACACCAAGTTATTCAAGGTAGTTAAAAGATGAGCAGACTATGAAGAACTGCAACAGGATTTTACGAGACTGGGTGCCTGGGCATCTAAATGAGGTTTAATGTGGACAAGTGCAAAGTGATGCACATAGGGAAAAAAAAACCAAACTATGAGTACATAATGCTGGGTACTAAGCTAGGAGTTACCACTCAGGAAAAGGATCTGGGAGTGACTGTGGACAATACACTGAAATCCTCAGTCCAGTGTGCTGCAGCAGTCAAAAAAGCAAACAGAATGTTAGGAGTCATTTGGAAAGGGATAGAGAATAAAACTGAGAATGTCCTAATGCCTCTATACAAATCAATAGTGCGACTGCACCTGGAATATTGTGTGTAGTTGTGGTCACCTCATCTCAAAAAGACATAGCTGAACTAGAAAAGGTACAGAGAAGGGCAACGAGAATGATAAAGGATATGGAACGGCTTCTGTACAAAGAGAGTCTTGACAAGCTGGGTCTCTTCCGCTTAGAGAAGAGAAGACTGAGAGGGGACATGATAGAGGTTTATAAAATCTTGAGTGGTGTGGAATGAGTAGATAGGGAATGGTTATTTACCCTCTCAAATAATACTAGAACTAGGGGACACTCCACAAAACTAGCTGCCGTCAGATTTAAAAGAAATCTGGGGGTGGGGATAGGGTGTTTTTTGTATGAGGGAGGGGGACAAGGGGACTGGGTTAGGGAGGGAAGGGCTGACCCCCTCGGTGTGAGGGAGGGGTGCAGCTCTTTGAGAGGGTGGGATCCTCCGGTGGCAGAGGAGGATGGGGGTGTTTGGGGGGGGAATCTCCTTCGGGGGACTGGTGGGGCAGCCTTCAGGGGGGATCGGTCGAGCAGATCGGGAGGGGATCTGCAGCCATAGGGGTCGTTCTCGGCTGGGGGAAATATGGTTCTTCTGGGAGGCGGATTTGACCTGTGAGATGGGACAGATGGTGTGTTTCTGTCCCACTCGCTGGCCCCCAGGCAGGTGGTGAGGTGATCAGGGTTCAGAGGGCCCCTGGCCTTGGTCTGATGCTGATAAATGTGAGGTCGGTGGCTAACAAGTCAACTGCGGTCTGGGAGTTGATCCTGGACCAGGCGGCCGACCTTGCATGTATCATGGAGACCTGGCTAGACAATGAATCAGGGCCTATATTGGCTAATCTTGTTCCAGTTGGGTACTCTGTGCAGCATCAGCCGTGGCTGAAGGGACAGGGGTGGGGGGGTGTAGCCATTATTTTTAAGGATGCCTGGTCTGTGAGGAGATTTCCTGTGCGATCTCTCATGGGTATAGAGGATCTCCATCCGGGATTGGATTTGGCCGGAGACAGAGTGGGGATACTGCTGATATACCGTGCACCCACCTGTACAGCAGCCTCCCTGTACGCACTGACGAAGCTGGTGTTGGAGATGATCTTGCAGTCCCCCAGGACGATAGTTCTGGGGGACTTCAATATCCATGCCGACGCCAGTCTTGGAGGAGCGGAGCGTGAGTTCATGGCCGCCATGGCAACCATGGGCCTTTCTCAGAGAGTAGTGGGTCCCACACATGTTGGAGGACATACCCTGGACATGATATTTTGCACAGGCCTTGAGGCGGGGATCTGAATGTGGGGGAGGTATCAACGGTGCCCTTGTCGTGGACAAATCATCATCTTCTCCGGGCAGATATCCTGGCACATATCGGCCCCTGGGAGGGTGTGGAACCAGTTAGGTTGGTTTGCCCCCAAAAGCTTATGGAACCTGAAAGGTTCCAGATAGCCCTAGGGGATGTTTCCTCTGACCACTCACTTGATGATCTCGTGTCCAGGTGGAATATTGTGCTAACAGAGGCCATCAACTGTGTGGCTCCCAGGCATCCACTCCCGAATTGCCGACAACGCAGCTCCCTGTGGTATACCGGGGAGCTGTGGCAGATGAAGCAGGAAGGGCAGTGGTTAGAGCAATGGTGGCGTCATTCACGAACTGAAGTTGACCGGTTGCGGCATAGACTCTGATTACATACCTATGCTGTTGCGGTGCGGACAGCAAAGAAGGTTTCCTTTGCAGCCCTCATTGCGTCCACTAAGTTCCACCCGGCTGAGGTGTTCCGGGTGGTGAGGGGACTGGTCAGTCCAACCTCCCTCCGCCTGGATGTAGAACCATCGAATGCTCACTGTGATTTGTTTGCAGACTTTTTTGCAGATAAAATCGCTCAAATTCACGACAGTTTTGATGCGACTTTTTTAGCAGGGAATGGGTCAGAGACAGTAGAAGCCCCTTCTTGTCCTATTTTATGGTTTGAGTTTCAGGCGGTGTCGCCCTCAGATGCAGGGGATGCTCTTGGGACTGTTCGAGCCACCTATTGTGAACTAGATCCATGCCCGTCCTGTCTGGTTAAGGCAGCTGGGAGACACTGGGGTTGCTGCTGGCGGAGTTAGTTAACACCTCCCTTGTGGAGGGCAGGGTGCTGGGCTGTCTCAAGGAGACGGTGGTGTGGCCACTGCTCAAGAAACCATCTTTGTTTGGACGTTGACGTCCCTGCCAGTTATCGGGCAATCTCTAACCTTCCCTTCTTAGGGAAGGTTATTGAACGGGTGGTGGCTCAGCAGCTTCAGGGGCATTTGGATCGTGTTAATTTTCTCCATCCCTTGCAGTCGGGCTTTCATCCGGGTTATGGCACGGAGACTGTGCTTGTGGTCTTGGCCGCCGCCGCCCTCTCCCATGAGTTGGACTGGGGTCGCTCGACCCTGTTGATCCTTTTAGATCCCTTGGCTGCATTTGATAAAATTTATCATGAGTTGTTGGTGACTTGGCTGTGGGACTGGGCAGGGATTGGTGGGACTGTTCTTGAATGGTTCTGCTCTTTCCTCGCCAGGAGAACCCAGCGTGTGGTGCTGGGGGAGTTTTCATCTTCCCCCTGGGGCCTCATGTGTGGAGTACCGCAGGGTTCTCTATTATCCCCTCTCTTGTTCAGTGTGCATATGCAGTCTCTGGGAGCGGTTGTTAGGGAGTATGGAGTGAGATGTCATCAATATGGTGATAACACTCAGCTATATCTCTCATTTTCCTCCACAGGCCTGGCAGTCTTGATGCTTACCCGGTGTTTGTCCATTGTGGGGGATTGGATGAGGGCGAGCCGCCTGAGGCAAAATCCTGACAAGACGAAGGGGATGGTTGTGGGGAGGGCCGAGGGAAGAGTGACCCCCATCATTGATGGGGTCCGCCCTCCCCTGGTTTCTCAGGTCGAGAGTCTTGGGATGCTCCTGGACCCACAGCTCCGCCTGGATGCCCAGGTGGCGGCTGTAGTGAAGGGAGCATTTCGCCAGTTACATCTGGTGCATTGACTTAGGCCGTATGTCTCGGACTTGGATCTGGCCACAGTCATTCATGCTTTTATTACCTCGAGACTGGATTACTGCAACACGCTCTACGTGGGGCTATCCTTGCTGCTGGTTCGGAAGCTGCATCTGGTGCAGAATGAGGCAGCCTGTCTCTTGATGAGGACGGGCCAACATGAGCATATTACACCAGTGGTTTGCTCTGTACTGGCTGCCGGTAGGTTTCTGGGCCCAATTCAAGGTGTTGGTGTTGACCTTTAGAGCCCTAAACAGCTTGGGCCCTGCCTATCAGCAGGAACGTCTCACCCTCCAGGTCCTGGAGCGACCCCTGTGGTCAGCTGGGGGCACCCTCATCGAGGTCCCATGGGTGTCCACTATGAGGAGGGCATTCTCTGTGGCTGCGCCGCGGCTGTGGAACTTCCTCCCATCAGAGATCTGCTTGACTGCCAGCTTCCCCTCTTTCTAAAGACAGTGTAAGACCTGGCTGTTCTGCCAGGCCTTTCCCGAAGGAAATGGGGTGGGTGGGTTTGGTTAGGGTGGGGGTGGGATGGGGTTTTATTTTTTTAATTGTAATCATTATTGTTTATTTTAATGTTTTAAAATGTTTTTAAGATGTTGTGAGTTGCCCCAAGATGCTTGAGGCAGGAGGGGGCGGCATATAAATGTTAAGATAAATAAAATAAGATAAATAAATAAAAGGAAGTACTTTTTCACTCAACGCATAATTAACTTATGGAATTTGTTGCCAGAGAACACTGTCAAGGCCAGTAGTATAGCTGGGTTTTAAAAAGGACTGGATAAGTTCTTAGAGACTAGGTCCATTCATGGCTATTAACCAAGTAGCTTACGGGGTGAACGTCTTACTGTCGGGAGCTGGGAGTGAACAACGAGGAATGGATTGCCCATTGTGACTGTTGATTCTTCTCCCATGTGATCGAGATTGGCTGCTGTTTGAGGACAGGATTCTGGGCTTGATGGACCATTGGATCATCATTTTTAGACGATCGCGGCCGTGCTTGTTTTGAAAAAAATGCCACCAGCCGGGATCAGATGATACACACCCGGCAATCAGGCACCTGGAAGGGGAACGCGCATGCTTTTCCGGCCATGATTTGACCAGGTTGAAAACTCGACCCGGTCAAATGCGGCTGGAAAAGCATGCGCGTCCCCCTTCTGGGTGCGTGATTGCCGGGAGTGTATTGTCTGATCCTGGCTCCCGGCATTTTTTCAAAACAAGTGCGGCCGCAATTGTCTAAAAATGGCCTTAGTATGGCACTACTTATGTTCTTATGTCTTCTTTATCATCTATATTGCTTTTATCAATATCCTTCTTCAAGTGAGGCACTCAACTTTGGACATAGGCCGTTTTCACACAGATGGCCCCACCCACCACTGGGTGTTCTGGCGGATGTGCGGTGGAGGTGTCTGTGGAAACATGACGCCGTCGGTAGGTGGGGGGGATGGGTGTGTGTGCCAGGTGTGCACCTGTGTAAATACCACAGGCAGTGGGTGTTTGTGTGGGGGCACTCCCAGTGCACACCCACCTCCACCCATCACCCATCCATCTCTACCCATGGGGCCATCCAGAAAACCGGAGGAGACCCCGTGAGTGGTGACAGGTGTATGTGGGTGTAAAGGGACACCCACCCACCTCCCCCCACCATGACCGCACCCCCATCCCCCCACCCCCATCCATGAAAAACAGCTATAGTACTCTAGATGAAACCTGACAAGTCAGTGGATAGGAATAATCAATTCTTTTGTCTTGCAGACAATGCTTCTGTTAATGCAACCCAAAATAGCATTTGCCTTTTCAGCTGCTGCATTGCATTGTTGAATCTCATTGTCTGTCATCTACAATAAACCCCAGATGCATTTCAGAAGTTTTGCTGCCCATATAAATAAAGTTGTTCAAGTAAGTAGCATATTTTGGCTCATTTATTTTTGATAGTGTTAGGATATTGTTGATAGTTTTTTAAAAAAAGGTGAAGTGACTTGTACAAGTTCATACATAGTTATACAGATTGTCTGGGGCTACAGTGCTTTAGCTGTCAGGAAATCCTTTCCTTCCCTTTTACCTGAAAACTGTGAAGATCACATTTTGCTAATGAATTTGTAGAGTCCTAAAGCATGACTGATACTGCCCTACTGTATTTTTTATAAGGTTTTGTTGGTACACAATTTGGTTGTACAGAAAGTATAAACCAATGTTGTGTTTGATTAGCCTGTTTCATTGATTGTACCTGCAGGGGATTGTGTAATACATTGTAATGGTTTCTCCCTATCTAATCAGTGATGCAAAGGGTACAGATCTCTAAAGGACCTCTTACTCTAGGAGCAGCTGAAAATGTAGGGGCATAAGGGGTGTCTATACATGGACCAGGAAGTGAATTGGCAGAGTTGGGATGGAGCGGGACTGAGAGGAAGAGCAGAGGTTCCTCATGTTGGGATTGAAGAGCACTGTCTGAGGAGTACAGGAGGTCCAGGACTGGAATGGAATGGTAGGTGGTGCTGTAGGTCATAGGGGAGCTTAACCAGGAGAGCTGTGTGGGCAAATCTGAACAGTGAAGACCATAATAATTGTTGCTTGTGTCAACTAGACTTGTGACTTAGGAAACAGGAGTTCAGTCCTCAGCTCTTCCAATTACTTCCACTGAGTGTCTGTAAAACAAACTCAGACTGTTTTTAAATGATACTATTAGAATGTTTCAGTTTTTTTTTATATTGTTCTGAAGGTGATTGTCTAGATAATTGGAACGTTAAAAATTGGGACACTTCAGACTTGCTTCCGGGTTTTAGAACGCTTTTGTAAAACACCTTTTAAAAGGTTTTATTGAAACGTTCTAAATGAAGAACATTATACAACAGTCATTTAATCTCCTCCTCCTCTTGACTTCGCTACTTGGAGTCTATGCTTGAAGTTGTTAACCACAGTGTTCATTACTAGTGTCTATACATGTACAAACATGTTTTTTATTTATCTGTTCATTTCCTCTACTAATTGCAGGGGTCAAGAGTCGCCAGCTTAAGCCCCGGGAAGGGCAAGGCAAACTTCATTTGTTTTCTTGTTTTGCGAGTTATCGTTTGTTATTCTCGTTAACCATATTTTATAGTCCATTTTAAATTATGTCATTATTATATTGTGTTTATGTTATTTTTATTCTTTATTCCTATTTATTATGGCCAATGGCCAAACAATAAAACAATATCTATCTATCTATCTATCTATCTATCTATCTATCTATCTATCTATCATCACAGTCATTTTTACCATCTGTACAGGTAGACCATTCTAATCCTTTAAACATCTGGAAACCTTCCTTTACATCTGGGAACTTTAGACTCTAATAGAACTTTACAACAGTGGTCCTTTAGCCACAGAAACCAGACTGATTATGACAATGTCATTCCGACAAGTCATGTAAGAGTTGAGCTTGGAGCAGTATATTGTGGTCGTTTAAAAACAGCCTGCGCTATTTCCCTACCTCACAGGGATGTTGTAGGGATAGATACCATAATGACTGTGAAGGTATTTCCAGATGTGATTTTCAGTGGTAAAGCCTGCCAGCAAGTCAAGGAACATCTGTGGTGAATTACCTCAGAGCGCTCATCTGTGACATGTGAATGCTTCTACTCAGTACTAAATCTGAGAGGGAAGCCTCTTCCATGGATTGCTGGAGATGTACAAAGTGGCAGACGTGTTCACACATCACAAAGAAATCCATGGTTAGTTACCCTGTGTGCTTTACCGCCATTCAATGTGTTTTACTGCTTTAAATTGTGAGATATTTCAATTGTGAGATACTCACATGCCCAGGTACCACAATGGGCCTGATGGAGACCATGACAAAACCAGGTCCATGTATACGCATATTTAAAGATGATAAAGTAATCTGAATCAATTTCCCCATTGTGGTACTCCAGATTTAATCTCGGCAAGCATGAATGACTCTAGCTGAATCCATTTGAAATCTTCTTCAGGGAGATGACTGGAATGGAGATAAATTGAATTATGGATATTGGGTAGCTTCTGCCCAGTGCATTGTGCACTGGCCTATCTACAAATAGTTGTATACAACAATGGCCCTTTAAAGTAACTCAGTCATAATGGCTTTTGCCTACACAGTACTCCCAGGGGCAAAAGGACATTTTATAATTGTTTCTCCAGATAAACAACTCTGAACCCTACAGCTAAAAATTGGCTGTAGTGGCTTAGGCTAGGAACAGTCCCTTCCCTTCTGTGATGATAAAGGTTATTTGATTGCTTGCTTTGGAAAGTGTACGTGCTGCTCCTTTATATTTGGGGTTTTGTTGATCAGTTTGCTTTACACATTCAGGTGAACATTCAGCAGATAGAGTCTTATGGACTTAGCCCTGAGCAGTACGTACATCTAGTATAATTCTAAACAAGCCAGAGGTCCAGACCCCAGCCGTTATAAATGGGTGTAGCTTCACTGACATCACAGGACCTGTGCCAATTTACAGTGGCTGAGGATCTGGCCAAGAAGCTGGGAAATGTCTGGAGTGTGACAGCTAGCATTCACAAATTTTCAATTAAAAGAAGTGTCTAAATGCTAGCGGTGGGAAGTTCAGTTCCCCCGGTATCCGATACTGCCGGTATTTTGCTGTACTGGCAGTATCGGATTAATCCGGTTATTGGGGGTACCGGTACCAGTTTCCCATGCCGGATTTGTTTACATTGCGGCCATTGAAATGAATGGCCGCAATGTAAAAGAAAGAAAGAAAAAAAAAAAAT
>QEPC01012163.1:55260-71731 GCA_003113815.1 Sphenodon punctatus | reverse complement strand
GGAGCCCGCACTAGCAGGGACTTAGAGAAAAAATTTTTTAAAAAAAATCCAGGCTGGGCAGGGTGGGTGGGGGCTGCCCCCCCTTCCACCTGCACAGCCTGGGAGGGGGAGAGGGGAGGAATTTTTTTTTTATTCCATTGATTTCAATGGGGACAATTCCCCATTGAAATCAATTGAATAAATTCGGTACAGGTATACCGGATTTAATCTGGGAATCCGGTTTTTTGAAAACCGGTAAATCCGGTAGCCGGTAATTGCCTTGGTGTCCCACCTCTAGTCTTTCTGCTTTGTGTTGCTATCATTATTGGTCCCCTCTGAGATTCCATTGGACTGGACTGGCTTTTGTTGGCCTGGTAGCTCCGTTCTTACTTTTGTGGGCTTTATCCTACACGGTGCTGAGAACTCTTATTTAGCAAAGCACATATTTAACCTGGGATTCATCTTTGACTCCTCCATCTCCTTTACACCTCAGATCCAGACTGTTACTAAATCCTGTCACTTTGCTCTGTACAATATTGCTAAAATCTGGCCCTGCCTTACTGTTGCCGCTGCAAAAAACCCTAGTTCATGCTCCAGTCATCTCTTTCCTTGACTACTGCAACTTCCTCCTTATTGGTCTCTTCTGCTCTGATCTTATCCCCCTCATCTCCGTTCAATGCTCTGCTGCCAAAGTCATCCAGTTTTCCCATTCTTTTGACCATGTTCAGTACCTCCTTTCTGCCCTATGCTGGGTCCCTTTACAGGAACGCATTCAGCACAAGCTCCTTGTCTTCACCTTTAAGGTTCTTCATGGCTTTACTCCCCTCTTGTAGAGTCAAGGTGTTGGTTTTGGCCTTAAAGCCCTAAATGGCCTGGGCCCTGTCTACCTGCGAGATCACCCCACTCCCTGGGTCCTGGATTGGCCGCTGCGGTCATCCAGGGGTGTCCTGCTTGAGGTCTCCCGGGTTCTTTGGCGGGCCATGCAGGGGAGGGCATTCTCGGTGGCTGCACCACGGCTGTGAAACTCCCTTTCAGTGGAGGCCCAGCTGACCCTGGATCCTATCGGAAAAGCTGTAAGACCTGGCTGTTCTGCCAGGCATTTGGTGGGGGAGATGGGTAATGGTGGGGGGTGGGTTGGGTATGGTGGGGTGGGTTATGATTTTGTTCCTCCTTTTAATGTTTAATGTTGTTTTAATTGTTTTTAGTATATGTAAGCCGCCCCAAGCTGAGTGTGGCAGGGGGGGCGATGTAGAAAATGTTTTAAAATAAATAAATAGTATCCCACCACACTCCTGCACAGAAGATTCATTCCACGTCTGCCCCCACTCTCACCTGAACATGACTCCCTTGCCCCTGTAAAAAACTTCGCCCCTTCTCTCTTGCTGCCCCTCATGCCTGGAACTCCCTCCCTGGATATGTTCACTCTGTTCCCTCCCAACTTTCAAATCCCTCCTGAAAACCTACCTCTTCCATCAGGCCTTCCATATATTGCATTTGTAATCTATTGTATTGTATATAAGCTCCATTATATCACTGGCACATGGGTGAAGGGAGTTCTGTGTGGTGAATTGGCATGAGGACACGGAGGGTACTTTGTAGGGGTGGGACATCAGGCTAAATACTGGCTACCAGTTTTACCGGTTACTGGTTTACAAAAAACCAGATGACCGGATTAAAACCGGATTACCGGTGCCGGATTTTTTCCATTAATTTCAATGGGGAACTGTCCTCATTGAAATCAATGAAAAAAAAAAACAAACCTCCCCCCTCCCCCTCCCAGGCTGTGTGGGTGGAAGGGGGCACCCCCACCCACCCTGCCCAGCCTGGACTTAAAAAAAATATATTTTTTTTACCCTAAGTCCCTACTAGTGCGGGCTCCAGGCCGCCCCGGGCATTTCCCCGGAAGGTCTAGAAAGCGCTGATGCCAGCAGCCACAGCCAGCGCTGAAGCCCCCGGACCGCTGCCGCCGCCACCGCCACCCGGAGTGCCAAAGGTAGGCGATCCCTGGGTAGGGGTGTGTGTTAAACCACCCCCCGCCCCAGGGATCACTCTAATACTACCACAGTACCTGCTGGCGCGGTCTCTGGGGCGCTGGCGGCAGCCCAGAGCCCGCACTAGCAGCTGGATTTGGGGGAAAAATTTTTTTTAAAAAAAATCCAGGCTGGGCAGGGTGGATAGGGGGTGTCCCCCCTTCCACCCACGCAGCCTGGACTGGGGAGGTAAAGTGTTTGGTTTTTTCTTTCTTTCTTTTTTTACATTGCAGCCATTGCAATGGCTGCAATGTAAAAAGATCCGGTACCGGTAACCCCCAAATACTGGATTAATCTGATACTGCCGGTACACCAAAATACCGGCAGTATCGGATACCGGAAGATCCGAACTTCCCACCCCTAGTACTTCGTAAATGAAGTGACTGTCTGATTCAAAGGCCTGAATGTGTTTAACTTTAAGCCCATGAGTAGTACCATTGGCTTCAATGGGACAAGTCATATGTGTAAGGTTAGAAATGTACTTAAGTGTTTTGCTAGATCAGGGCCTAATGTGGCACTGGAAATCAGTGTACAGTCAATGCTTGGTTATGGTTTAATTCTAGACACATATCACCTAAAATCTAACCAGCTTTATAACTTAAAGGGCTACTCCCAGAAGTAGGAAATGAAAGTGTCTCCTATCTATACAGTTGGGAAAAAGAAATTTGTTTCCTCAGGTTTAATTCAGTGGGAACAAGGGCAGGGGGAACCTAATCTGGTGCTATTATCTGGTACTTCTAACTAGGAGGAAAAAAACCCCATAAAGGTCTTTGGTGTCATATGGAGAAGCCATTTTTCAGGGTGAGAATTGTCATCACCCATTCCTTTACTTTCCTAACTTCCAAATAGTTCACTTGAACACATCCCTCTATGTTGTTGCGATATAATGGGATTTCTTTCTGCTTGCAACAGCCACAGCAGTCATTAGCTACACAGAACTCCCTTCACCCATGCACCAGTGATATAATGGTGCTTATATGCAGTACAATAGATTACAAATGCAATATATGGAAAGACAAATGTTATACAAATACATGTAAGCGTAAAATGTAATTTATGGCTGAATTTTCATATGCTCTTAAATACATCAAAAAACGAATTCAATTCTACTGAATATATATATGAATTTCACATTTTGGGGGATATTCTTTTAATTTTTTTTATCTTAAGTGTTTAAAACCTGTCCACAGAACAAGTGCCAGTGCCCCCCCCCCCACTCCCCATGTGAGTCAGCCTGATATGAAGGGAAGGGTTTAATCTCCATAGCTATGCAGACCTTGGCTTCCCAGAGGAGACTGCCAACAGCTATTCACTTTAGTGCCAGGTGAGGCTGTGGTCTTTGTGCTGAATACATTTGTCCACTGATAAACTGGATGGGAGACCAAAGCAGTTCATTTCACTTGGGCCACTGAGCAGCCAGATAGTAACATAAAACTCCTGCTCAATGAAAGCTTGATCCAAACCCCATAAAGTTTGTTGGAGATGCTCATTGAGACGAGCTTTGGATCAAGCCTGTGGGCTGGATTTGCAGTGGTGTGTTCTAAAGTTAAGTTACCTCCTATGATGACTGGAATAAAACTTCACTTTTGCCAGTTCCAGGTGGGCAGGATAGAAGAAATTAGTGGAAATGAGAAGAACCAAGACATGTGCATCTGAGTCATTTTGCATGTGATCTCCTACCCTGGTCATGTGACTATTTTTCCATTCCATTTTGAGTGAGCAGGTTTTGTTGTGGAACAGGAGACTTATGAGTATCTGGTTTATTAAGCCTGTTATACATATCCCCCTGCCGTATGCGCTTTCCCCACTGTAGACCGTGATTATTCCTCAGTGACTGAGAAGCATGGAAGAGGAAGAATCATATTTCATACAGGTGCCTAAGATGGCGTTAAGGGTCAAAACCAGAGTTTTGGGGTTGTGGAAGCTCAGTCTTGTCCTGGTTTTTGGATCAATTTCAATCAGTATCACCCACCAATGTGGGGAGGTGCTTGGGGTGATGAGGGCAACAAGTTGGGAATTAGATCCTTGCCTGTCCTGGCTGGTGAAATCCAACCAGGAGACACTGGGCCTGTTGCAGGCTAGGGTTGTCAATGCCTCCCTTTGGGAGGGTAGCGTGTTGGATGCTCTTAAAACAGTGGTTGTCTGGCCCCTGATAAAACACCATCTTTGGATGCTGACTCCCCAGCCAGCTATTGGCCTGTCTCTAACCTTCCCTTTTAAGGGAAGGATACTGAATGGGTGGCTTCCCCACAGGTCTAGGCTCATCTCAATGTCTTCGGGTTCCTGGACCAGTTTCAGTCAGGCTTTTGTCTTGGTAATGGAATGAAGATTGTGCTTGTGTCCTTGGTCAATGACATGTACCTGGAGATTGATAAGGGGAATTCTGCACTGTTAATATTGTTAGATCTTTCAGTGGCCTTTGATATCGTTGATCAGGAGGTGTTAACATGACTGAGGGACCTGGTGGTGGTGAGCAGGACAGCTCTTGAGTGGTTTTGCTTCTTCCTGTTGGGGAGGTCCCAGAGAGTGGTGATGGGTGATTGCTCATTGTCCTCTTGGGACCTACCCTGTTGGGTTCCACAGGGTTCTATTCTGTCTTTTCTCTTGTTCCATGTGTATATGAGGCCATTGTGCGAGATCCTTTGGAGGTTTGGGGTGAAGTGACATCAGTTACCAGTCTGCTGACGACACCGAGCTCTACCTCTCTTTTTCACCTGATCCAGGCGCTACAGCCTTGGTGCTTACCCAGTGCCTGGCTGCTGTTGGGGACTGGATGAGGGTGAGCCAATTGAATCTGAATCCAGACAAGACTGAGGTGATGGTCGGCCGGCCTTGTAACCTGAAGGGGATTGGGATTCCTGTTACTGAAGGAGTCTGGTCCCATTGGGTCAATCAGGTTCGCAGCCTTGGAGTGCTTCTGGCTCCCCTGCTGTGCCTGGATTGTCAGGTTGCGGTGGTGGCTTGGAGTGCTTTTCAGCAACTTCATCTGGTGAGGAGGCTGCAGCCTTTTCTTTTTGATTTGGATCTGGCCACTGTCATTCATGCTTTCATCACCTCAAGGCTATATTATTGCAATACACGCTATGTGGGCTGTCCTTGATGACTGTTCAGAAGCTGCCGCTTATGCAGAATGCAGCGGGGGTGAGGTACCAGGAGCTGTTCGCAGGAGGGGCGGGGTACAAATTATAGTAATAAATAAATAATTAATAAATAAATAAATAAATATTACACCTGCGCTCCAAAGTCTGCACTGGCTCCCTATAGTTTTCTGGACACAATTCAAGACTCCTATTTGACTTCAAAGAGACCTACGTTGGGTCATATATTGTATAGCACTGCTCCTGAAAAGATGTAAGTACATTCTTAACTTGCATATTGTGAGCAGACCCACTCTTAACTAGGCCTACTGCATTGCATGGTGACTCGGGGCCTGTGTGTGCATTTTACAGATTTGTACAATACAAATTCTCTTGATTCTGTGTATAAGGAAGATCCTGGAAGAGTGATTGGGGAGCAAGTCAATGAAATCCTGTATGTGCAGTTAATTTCTAAAGGGCCACTTTGCAAATAACTGGACAATAACAGTGTAGATATGGCTGTCAAAAACTCACATACATATTGCCATCCTCTTAGTTAAAGGACAGAATGTGATATTTATTTAGATTCTATTGGATTCAAAAGGCATCATAGGAAATTAACCTTTCCTTACTTATTCTTAAACTCTTTCCATGCAGGGGAGATCTTAGTTATAAGTGATTTCAGTCAGGTAACTGGAATTTTCTCAGTACTTAAGTTCATATATTCTGTTTTGTGATGTCTCTTTCTTTTTCTCTCATACATGTAGTTAAATATTTATTTCAGAACTGAAGACTTCATCATCCTTGGATCGTTTTTGCTAACATACATCTTAACGAATACCATGGCTCATTTTGCATGACTGAATAATAATCTCTGATCTTGATGCATGCTCTTTAAAATAGAGCATTGCCGACGCACCCCCCCAATGAGACAGGACACGTTGGATGGATTTTAAACAGATGCACTCTTCATCAGATTATACTTAACTTCAGATTGGAATGGGTGGGGGCAATCACTCAGGTGATTTGGGTCCAGCACCTCCCATAACCATAACTCATAACTCAGGGATTGGCCGGATATACTATCAGGTACCAATCCCTATTAACTTGTTCAAACATCTCCCCCTCCCTTATGCCGGGCTATTGGGAAGGGGACAGGGCCCCTTCTGAGCTGGAGGAAGGAGTGTAGTGCCCTTGAGCTGGAGACAGTACGTGTCCCTACTGCCCTCACGGTCACTTCTCCCAGGGGGTTGACTCCACCGCTTGCCATACCCTGCAAATGCAATTGGTGCTGTCCCCCATCTCTTATGGAGATGCCCCATTCTAAATTACTCCTATCCTGAAACCTGGTACTGGACCCCTGCCACTAACGGTCCGCTGATCCCTGCCGGATGGGCACGACCCCCACCTAAATTCCACTCCCCAAAACTTCCTGCAACTTTTCTTTTAACGCTAACAGATACCACTCATTCCCAATTGGTGACAGGTGAACCCCATCCTGCCTATACAGCTCCAGCTTACGGTGCGATATGGCATAGTGGCTGATGGTAGCACTTCCCAGTCCCCGCAGCCACCTCCCTATCTCCCTATTGATGGCTTTTCTAGTCTTGTCGATCTTTTGTGGTGAACCCCATTGCCCAATAAGACACACTCCGCTAAGTCAGTCCACACCAGCCTCACCCCAGGAAACATATGCTTAACTTTCCAGATGTCGTTCCTGATGTCTTTCAACATCTGGACTCCTTTTACTTGAACCAGGTCATTCTCCCCAAGGTGTATTACTAGAATGTCTGGTCTGGACACCCCTCTTTCCCTTCTCAACGTGGGAAGCAACCGGCGCCATCACATTCCTCCACGGCCCATCCAGCGAATTTGCATGTAGCCTGACAACCCCAGCTGTGTTCCCCAATGCTCCACTGCTGCTTTGCCAGCCCAGTGAACCAAGCTGTGGCCCACGATACAGACCAGGCTCCTTAGATGACAAGAGGGACCTGGTGGAAATAGACAATCATTACTGGTGGGTGACAGGCAGGCGGCTCTTACGTATGCCTAGAATGTCTGAGAGTACCACCTGCCTACGGCCCAGATTCCCTGTTCTGACATGCCAGCTGTTGCAGTGAAATTGGCCACTCCTATTCTAAATTATTATTATTATTATTATTATTATTAGCAAACATTTAAATAGTGCCAGCAATGTACCTGGCGCTTTACAAAGTAATTAAATAGACATGATCCCTGCCCTAGGGCGTACAATCTGAGAAACAGCGGGGGGGAGGGGGCGAGAGATGAAGGAAGGGGAACAGAGGGAGAGACAAAGAGTGTAACATTCACGAGGATGGTAGGTCCCAGGTGCACGCGCTTGGCTTGGTTACATTGAGAATGATGGCTGGTTGGTCCATGTGGTGAGGATATGAGTACACAGATCTTAGGTAACAGATTTTACTGAGTGGAGGGTATCAGCAAAAGTTAGGTGAAGGGAGCGAGGAGTTGGGGAGGGCAGAGTGGAAGAGGTGGGTCTTGAGGAGGGATTTGAAGGTATGAAGGGAGGGGGCGAGGTGGATGTGGTCAGGGAGGGAGTTCCAGGCATGGGGGGCAGCTAGGGAGAAGGGACAAAGGCAGTTAAGGGAGCAGGGGAGGCATGGGAGGCGAGAGAGGGAACAGAGGAGGAGCGGAGTTCACGGACTGGAGTACGGAGGAAAATTAGCACAGAGAGGTAGGGGGGGAGCAAGGTTGTGAAGAGCTTTATAGGTGAAGACTAGGAGCTTGCGCAGGATTCGTTCAGGAAGGGGGAGCCAGTGAAGAGAGGAGAGGAAGGGCTGCACGTGGTTGAAGCGACGGGCAAGGTGGATGACCCTGGCAGCAGAGTTTTGGACAGAGATAAGGGGAGAAAGGTGAGAGTGGGGGAGGCCAGTGAGAAGGAGATTACAGTAATCGAGGCGAGAGATGACCAGGACATGAACAAGAGTTTTGGCAGAGGAGACAGAGAGAAAAGGGCGAATTTTAGCAATGTTATGGAAGGAGACGTGACAGGATTTGGCAATAGAGTCAATGTAGGGTTTAAAAGAAAGGGGTGAGTCAAAGATGAAGCCTAAGCTATGGGCTTGGGGGACGGGAAGGATGGTGACCCCAATGATGAGGATCGACAGGGAAGAGGGAGAGGGAGGAAGATAAGGAGTTCAGTTTTAGCCATGTTGAGTTTGAGTTGACGTTGAGACATCTAGGTAGAGATGTCAGAGAGACAGCTGGTGATGCGAGCTTGAATAGATGGAGAAAGAGAGGGAGTAGGGAGATAGAGTTGAGTGTCATCAGCATAGAGGTGATATTGGAAGCCATGGGAGGCAATGAGTTTGCCTAGGGACAGGGTATAGATAGATAGAGAAGAGGAGAGGGCCAAGGACAGAGCCTTGGGGAACACCAACTGAGAGCAGAAGGGAGGAGGAGGTGGAGTTGGCAAGAAACACATTGAAGGAGCGGTCAGAGAGGTAGGAGAAGAACTAGTCGAGGACGGAGCCACGGAAGCTAAGAGAGTGAAGTGAATCCAGCAAGAGTGAGTGGTCAACAGTATCGAAGGCAGAAGAGAGGTCAAGGAGGACAAGAATTGAATAGAGGTAATTAGATTTAGCCACAAGAAGATCGTTGTGATCTTAGTGAGAGCAGTTTCAGTAGAGTGAAGGGGGCGAAAGCCAGATTGGAGGGGGTCAAGGGAGTAGTTGGTGGAGAGGAAGTAAAGGCAGCAGGAGTAGACAACACGTTCAAGAGGCTTGGAAGCAAAAGGAAGGAGTGAGACAGGACAGTAGCTAGAAGGGTCAGAGGGTTCAAGAGTGGACTTTTTGAGGATAGGAGAGACAGTGGCATGCTTGAAGGCAGATGGGAAGGAGCCAGTAGAGAGGGAGAAGTCAATGATGTGAAGGAGGGAAGGGGCGACAGTGGGAACAATGGAGGTCAGGAGGCGGGAGGGGATGGGGTCAAGGGGCCAAGTGGAAGGGTTGGAGGAGGAGAGCAGGGATGAGATTTCCTCAAGGGATGTGGGAGGGAAGGAGGACAGGAGAGAAGGAGGGGGAGGAGGGAGAGGGGAGGGAATAGGAAGAGGAGAGGAGTGGAAAGCGATGTCGAGGTGGATCTTGTCTATCTTGGAGGTGAAGAAGTAAGCAAGATCCTGAGCAGAAAGAGAAGAGGTAGGAGGAAGACAGGGGTGCTTGAGGAAGGAGTCAAAGGTGGAGAACAGGCAACGAGGGTCCCGAGAACAGGACTCAACACGGGAGGCATAGTAATTCTGTCTAGCGAGGGAGACAGCAGAAGTAAGGGAGGAGAGACAGAATTTGAAGTGAAGGAAGTCAGCATGAGAGTGGGATTTGCACCAAAGGCATTCAGCAGCATGGGTGAAGGAGCGGAGGTAGCGGATACTGAGGGTGAGCCAAGGAAGGGGTTGTGGGAGTGGCCAGGGTGGGAGGAGAGGGGGGCAAGGGAGTCACGGGTGATGGAGACCTAAATGAATGAATTCCAAACCGACCTGCTGGTATGTTAAGGGCAGTGAGCACAGCACGCATCACCGCCATCATCTGGTATCTGGTGACACCTCTGCCATCTGTGTGACGAAACAGCAATCCCGGCATAGCCGGGTGCGCTGCCAGGTACTGCGTGAGTGCCCGTCCTGGGCACAACCCGGGGGAGCCAGCCTATGCCAGCCTCACCATACAGCCCCTACCTCTCTGGTCTGTTTTTGAGTGGCACAGACAGAGAGCTACCTCCCGGTCCCCATGCCTGACATCCTCGATGGCCAGTGCCCTCGAGGACTCATCCCTAGCAGAGTCAGCTTCCAACTCACTAGCTCTGAAACCTCCAAAAAAAGCCACTAAGAAAACTGCTGAGAACAACTTGACCTCGCCCTCATTTGAGCAAATGTGGGGGAGGGTTCCATGCATATCTGCCAGTAGCTGGGGCATTATGGGTGGCCCTTTGTCTGGGGGGGTGTCCCGCTCTCTTGGTAATATCTCCATCAGTCGCCTAGTGAAAAACCACTTTTCCGGCGGAGGATGGCCAGTGAGCCGGCTCATAAATGCCAATGCCGCCATCTTAATCCCAATAGTACCCACTGATGCCCCCAGGTGCTTAAGGCAGAGCAGGAACTGAAGCATCTGGGGCTCTGGGATGGGAAAACCCAGAGCCCAACCTCGGGAGGAATGCAGCCTTGGTCCAAGGTACCAGGGATCCCTGGACAGTGTGGAACAACTCTAAGTTCCAAGGCTCCACGCCCACTGAGGTAAGGGCTCTGGGTCCGGTCTGGCCCCAGGTGTGAGCGAGCGAAACCGCTCCATCTGGAAGCAAGAGAGGGCATCGGCCACACCGTTATTCATGCCTGGCACGTGCTTTGCCTGGAATAATATGTTGTGGCGCAAACAGGTGAGAACGAATGCCCTAACTAGCCCCATGACCCTGGGGGAACACAATGACTGGGCGTTGATAATATGCACTACCGCCTGGTTGTCACACCAGAAGAGGACCGCATGGTTCATGAACTCCTCCGTCCACAAATGCACTGCCAGGACAGTGGTAGTGGTGCCCCCATACCTCTTGCCTCACTCTGGTGTGGGGCCATCCCCTCGCTCCCCTGTGGGGGCACTATTTCTGGCTGGTAGCCTCCCCTCCCCGCAGCGGCCATGCCCTGTAACAGGGCCTCACAACCTTCCACGCAGTCCTGTAGCGACTGCGCAGCAGGGGCCAGTCCCTCGGCATGCAAGCCCACCCCCTTCCATGGGTTGCTCAATGCCCGGAGGGAACCACCCCTCACCTGTCTGCCTGGGAGTTTCCTGGGCCTCCGGCCCTGACATCTCAGCCGAATGTGGGGGCTGCTGGGTGTCCCGGCGGGGGCATGGTGGCCTTTTCACGGCCTACTTTGCCCCCATGCCTGGGTTCCACCAGTAATAACTGCTCGCCTGGAAGTGAAAAGCCCGCCGAGCCTGCGGTGTCGTGCTGCTTCACCAACTGCTTCATTCTACTGAAACTGCTCTCACCAACGATCTTCTGGTGGCTAAATCTAAACGTCTCTATTCCATTCTTGTCCTCCTTGATCTCTCTGCTGCCTTCGATACTGTTGACCACTCACTCTTGCTGGATTCCCTTCACTCCCTTGGCTTTTGTGGCTCTGTCCATAACTGGTTCTCCTCCTACCTCTCTGACCGCTCCTTTAATGTGTCTCTCTCCAACTCCGCCTCCTCCTCCTTCCCCCTCTCAGTTGGTGTTCCTCAAGGCTCTGTTCTTGGCCCTCTCCTCTTCTCGATCTATACCTCATCCTTAGGCAAACTCATTGCCTCCCATGGCTTCCAATACCACCTCTATGCTGATGACACTCAACTCTATCTCTCTACTCCCTCTCTCTCTCCCTCTGTTCAAGCTCGTCTCATCAACTGTCTCTCTGACATCTCTACCTGGATGTCTCAACGTCAACTCAAACTCAACATGGCTAAAACTGAACTCCTTATCTTCCCCCCTCATCCTTCCTCTCCTTCCTCACTGTCAATAACTATTGATGGAGTCACCATCCTGCCTGTCCCCCAAGCCCGTAGCCTAGGCTTCATCTTTGACTCAGCCCTTTCTTTTAAACCCTACATTGACTCTGTTGCTAAATCCTGTCGCTTCTCCCTCCATAACATTGCTAAGATTCGCCCTTTTCTCTCTGTCTCGTCTGCCAAAACTCTTGTTCATGCTCTGGTCATCTCTCGCCTCGATTACTGTAACCTCCTTCTCACTGGCCTTCCCCGGTCTCACCTTTCTCCCCTCATCTCTGTCCAAAACTCTGCTGCCAGGGTCATCTACCTCGCCAGTCGCTTCGACCATGTGCAGCCCCTCCTCTCTTCGCTTCACTGGCTTCCCCTTCCTGAACGAATCCTGCACAAGCTCCTAGTCTTCACCTATAAAGCTCTTCACAACCTTGCTCCCCCCTACCTCTCTGCACTTATCGCCCTCCATACTCCAGCCCGTGCACTTCGCTCCTCCTCTGTCCCTTCTCTCACCCTTCCACGCCTTCCCTGCTCCCCTAAGCGCCTTCGTCCCTTCTCACTTGCTGCCCCCCATGCCTGGAACTCCCTCCCTGTCCACATCCGCCTTGCCCCCTCCCTTCATACCTTCAAATCTCTCCTTAAAACTCACCTCTTTCGCTCTGCTCTGTCTGACTCTTTATCCTGCTGAGCCACTATTCCTATACCTACGATCGGTTTACCCTTATCCTTGCAACATGGACCTGCCTGCTGTCATTCTCATCGTAACCAAGCCAAGTACGTGCACTTGAGACCTCGCATCTTCATGAATGTTAGACCCCTTGTCTCTCCCTCTGTTCCCCTTCCTAAGTCTCTCCCCCAGCTCCTGTCTCTCAGATTGTAAGCCCTAGGGGCAGGGACCGTGTCTATTTTATTACTTTGTAAAGTGCCAGGTACACTGTTGGCGCTATATAAATGTTTGTTAATAATAATAATAATAACTTCTGCTGCCTGTCTGCTGCTCTCCAGGCAGTGCACCAATCAGCTAGTGCGCTCTTCGCACCCAACCCGGCTGGGGTTGCCTAGTAACCCCATCTGGGTAAATTCCTTCTCCAGTGGCCGCTTCTCCCTCGCTCCCTGCGGGCGGGACCACCCCGCCCGTGGAGAACAGGCATCAGTGAAACAAAGAGGGGTGGTGAAAGGGGAATCCCACAACCCAGTCCTGCCCCATTTTTACTGGGGGAGAGGGCGCGGCAAATCTGCCATTGCCGCCACAAGGGCTGGCGAAGGGACAATTTCTAAGAACAATTTCACGCAGCAGTGAAATGCACTTTTGCAAAATGCAGAGCTGGGATTGTGCCCCTTGATCTTCCTGTGTGCATCTGCCAGAAATACTGAGCTTTCACCATTGTGCTCCCACGTAACCTCTTGCTTACTGATCTAGTATAACTTCTGGTAGACAAAACATGGAACGTATCAGTCTAACAAAGTTCAAGCCTTAGTCATTTAGTTTTCCCACTTCCTCAAATAATCGCAGACCAGAAAACAAATCTCTCATAATTAGACTGAAATAATGAACAAAACTCACCCAAGAAGTAACTGCATTACCCAGAACTTAACTAGTAGCTCACTATGGGGTGGCAGTGTACTTCACACATAGGGTGATTCATTTCTTCTTGTTACATAACCAATTTGATTACATGAGTTTTCATTTCTACAGAAACTTGATTTCCTTCCTGTAACATTGGCTTGTGCTAAATTCCTATCTTTCTTCTTTGGGGGCTTGAGGCCAGTGACAGCAGTGGGGGGTGAGAGGTGACATGTCCAAGGTTGCACAAGAGCCAGGAACATATCTAAAAACAACCCAGGCCTGTAGGCTCTCACCTCCCGGCTCTAACAAGTCTCCTGCTAGGGTTACTCCCTCCCTCCTCACTCTCACCTGGAGTGGTTGAGGCAAATAGGCTACCACACCCCCTTTCTGGTGTAATTGTGCCCCTTATGGAACATCACGACATCACAATGTTCTTCAGGGGGGTGGGCCCCAGAAGCTCTGATTTTTCCAGGTTACCTCGGATGCTCCTGGCTGACCTGGAGAAATCAGGGTGTCAGGGGCCACAGGCTGGAGCACGAAGAATTGTGGCAGGACTGGTGCTGGGTAAGTTAGTTCAGGATTGGGATCTGAAGAGTTGATGCAGGATGAGGGTCCTGGGCCCAATACGGTACAGGAGCAAGGTGCTGGGTCTAAGAGTTACAGTGGAGATCAATACATGGATCAGGGCAGTTGTAGACGAGGCAAGGCAGGATGGATGAAGCAGGACTGAATGGATGAGACAAGGCAGACACAGGACTGGACAGACGAGACAAGGCAGACACAGGGAGTCAGCTGGGTGGAACAGGCAGGAAGGACTAAGACAGGGCAGATACCAGGCCCCCATCCAAGCAGATGGCGAGCTGCCATCCAAGCAGATGCTGAGCTGCACTCTCAGGAACAAGGGCAGCCAGATGGAGGGGCAGGCAGAACCCAGAGGACCAGGTTCCAGGACAGAGGGGCAGGCTCCAGCCAGCCCAAAGCACACATTAGGTCCAGGAGAGGGAGGGTGCAGTGCAGAGCCAGACCAAGTACGTGGAAACAAGAGGTCAGATACAAACCAAAGGCAGACTAGGGAACAGGAAGTTGACTGATGAGCCACCCAGCTTCCTGTGGCTACTGGTATATATAAGGCCAGCAACCAATGAGGAAGCTGGGGCCGTGGAGTGAGGTGGAGGAGGGGTGTGGCTTGAGCGGTGCTGGAGGAGGTCTTATGGCCAACACTGGGCCCTGGTCAGCAGGAACCAGTGGTGCTGAGTGCAGACTGCAGAATTTGCTGCTGCACCCAAGGCCCCCAGGATACCGGTTTGTGTCAGGTCCTTATCGTGGACTTCTCTCAGAGATCCTGGGTCAAAACTTGTAGTCTCTGGACAAAACCCAGAGAGTTAGCAATTCTACCCCTACCTCTTTATGTATTCCTTACACAGATTTTTCAGGATTGTTTTATGTATCTCCACTTACACTGCCAATTCGCTGGTATTATTTACTTCGTGTAGCATTTAAGAGTATCATTAAGTTTTATTGTGTCAGATTATCGAATTCATTTTATTGGCAAACTATCCATGTGGCATGTTTACAACACATATTAAAGTAAGTGATTATTTTTCCAATCCATTATAATTTGTTACTTGTAACTTTTACTATCAGTCTTGAGCAGATTTATAGGAAGTCTAAGTTTAGGCTCATCTCTCATGTCTTATCGTGGCCTCTGAGGTTAGCTGGGAGTGCTGTTTTGCAGATACTATCTGCTCACCAAGTTTCCACCAGGGCACTGAGAGAGGCGTTCTTGGTGTCTGGCCCACACTTACGGAACCCCCTTCCTTTGGAAATTCATTGAAGCCCAATCCTTTTAATCTTCCAGAAACAATGTAAGATGTCTTTGTTTGGTCAAGCATTTGGCAAGTAGAAATAGGACTGAGTAGGAGTAGGGTGGGTTTAGGGGGATGGGGTGGGGGTCTTAAGGGGATTTGTATATGCTTTTATGAGGATTTAAACAAAAAAAAATATTTAAAAAAATATTTCACAACAAAACAAAGAAAACACAACAAAAGATAACAGATGCTGGCATAAATTTACAAACCAATACATGGTTTTATATATTGTAAGTCACACTGAACCTTAGGGGAAGAGCGGGGTATAAACTTAAATAAAATAAATAGGCTATTTTTACCTAATCTTATTTACTCTGGCAAGAAAATCAGTGCTCTAATAGTTTAGAGCACTATTACCAGCCATGGGGAAAGGTGTTGGAGAGCAATCCAAGGACATTGACTCTATAGGTTCTTATTCCCAATGGTTCTCTATTCTTTGGCAGAACAGGCAGTCTCAGTTTTTCCATTGTTCTGTTCTCATTCCTTTGGACTTGGACCTTGAACCAATTGTTTCTTCACTAACCCATGCACAAATCAGAACACTGTGGATTGGAGATAAAGCTGGGAGTCTTCCAGGCTGACTTCCTGAAAATCAAATTAATTAATATATTGCCTCAAGCAACACCCATCTGTCAATATCAGCTGAATGGAATTCTTTCCCTCTTAAGCTGTTTTTACACGGACAGCACAGCAGCGCCAATGGGTGTAGATGGGTGTGGATGGGTGTGTGAGCAAACCAGCGAACACCTGGCGGCGCCAACCAGGGAGACATTTACACAGACAGTGCTGCAGGGGGTTGTGGGAAAGAAAGGGGAGGGGCCCGCAAACACCCAGCGCCCAAACATCCATCCCAGGGAACACCCTGAAAACACCTGTGCAAGTACATGGATGGCCGGGACCGGGAACGGCAGGTAAGCCCCTCCCGGCACAGTGATGCGATGGCACAACATGGCTGACCTAGGGCAAACGAAACCGCGCAATGTGGCCCCAATTCCCCAGCCACCAGGACCCGCGCGGGTGGGATGGGAGGGAGATGTGGGATGACAGCCGCTACAAAGGAGCCGGCTCCACACAGGCCCGGCACAGAACCCAGACCGCCCGGCGCCAGGTCCCCCCTCCCCAACACACACCCACAGCAGAGCCGCATACACACAGCGGGCAGCAGAAGCACACAGGGACGGGCACATGGCCCATGGGGGGCAAAGAAAGGGGGGAAGGGACCCCCACAACACAGGCAACCCCCCCACACACACCCAGAGGCACCCACACAAGGGGAGATGTCACAGTGAAGCACAACATGGACACACCAGGAAAGGAACACACAAGCCTTTATTAAAATAAGGGAAACCAGCAACAGGGGGCAACAACAAAAGGGCAGGGAGTGGGACTGGGCAACAGAAGGGGGGGAACAGTACCAGCAGAGGCAGGCTCGGGACAGAACCCCGGTCAATAG
>QEPC01012163.1:1425-13476 GCA_003113815.1 Sphenodon punctatus | reverse complement strand
CTTATTTAGGAACTCAACCAGTATAGGTTAGGAATGCGTTATATTTACCTTCGATTTCTAGTAACCACTCTGTATCAACAATCTTGCTTATGTAATCAATAAACTTACTTCTTATCTTTATGAAGAAGTGTCTGTGTCTAACATTGGAACACAAGTGAGCAACAAGAGTTA
The DNA here is from genome assembly GCA_003113815.1 of Sphenodon punctatus. Taxonomy (NCBI): domain Eukaryota; kingdom Metazoa; phylum Chordata; class Lepidosauria; order Sphenodontia; family Sphenodontidae; genus Sphenodon; species Sphenodon punctatus. Next base: position 13,305 of record QEPC01012163.1, on the reverse strand, counting down.
TCAAGCTCTTGTGAACCCTCTCTTGTGAGAGACTAAAGAGTCTGTAAACGGGAAGGATCGGGTCCTTGGGTGACAAAGGGGTTGTCCCTGTGGCAGGCTTGAACTGGCCAGAGAGAAAAACTGGTTCAAGTGGGCTCTGCGCGAGGGAAACTGAGTCACTCAAACCCGGTAAAGTGGGGATGCGGCCCTCCAACCCATGACAGTTGGTGCACAACGAGAAGGGTCAAGCTCAGTTTGTGGACCAATGTGTAGAAAGTAGGGGAGCATAGCCAGGTGACTGGACTCCTCTGAGGGGAGTAAATCCCATACCTGCAGAGACTGAAAGCCCAGGAATCGGGAACTCAGCTCTGAGAGAGTGGAATAAGCAGATCCTTGAACAGAGTGCACTAAGTTTGTTGTTTTAATCTTAATTACAGGCCAGGGACAGTAAACAAAATAGGGCTCCCAAAGCACTTTCATCACCTGAGAAGGTCAGAGCTAAGCAGGGAAGCCCAAAAGAGAGGTCTCGAAGCAGAAGGCAAAACAAAACAGCAACTGAAACAGCTGATACATGAATTTGAAATGAGCATGAATGGAACAGAAGGGAACCGAGCGGGGGCAGCAAATCCCCCTCCAAACCCCTCTCCATCTGATCAGCAACCAGCAGATGGAGATGCACTGCCAAACATGCCTCCAAACCCCCTTCCAACTGACCGACAACCAGGGGAACAAGATTCAAACCCTGAACTCAAGATAGTCAGACTGAGAATGGAACATGAGCTCAGACTGGAGAAAATGAAACAAGAGGAGAGAGAAAGAGAATGAAAGAGACAGCATAAAATTGAAATCCTTAAGACACAGGCAGTCCTAGGAATGAACCCTCAACTCCCTCCACTAGGCAACACGGAAAACAATGCAGGAGGAAGAATTTGGGACTATGCCCCATTGATCCCACAATGCGATGGGAATCAATGCAGAGAAGACTACTTCACAACCGTGCATCATGTTTCTTCAAGAACAGATCCCACAAGAGATGTGGCTCAAATTAGTGTTACCCAAACTCCCAGCTAAGGCAAAAGAAGTTTACAACACAAAAATGGAGGAGACTCCAGTACTGACTTTTGATGCTTTCAAAAAGGCAGTTCTTGAGGCTTACAGGATTACTCCAGAAACTTTTCACCAAAAATTACGCAGCTTTAAGAAGGCAGAAGGTATGTCATATTCAGATGTTTGTAATATGTTGAAACAATATGGGGTGAAATGGTTAGATGCATGTGGGAACGCCACTAAGGACCAAATTATTAACACTGTATTGTTTGAACAGTTCTATACTTTGTGCAGCCCAAATTTAAAAGCACACCGGCTGAATAAGGAGATCACAAATCTCAAAGAGGCAGGGACAAGTGCTGATGTATTCACTGAAAATGCTATCTTAGCTTATGGGGAAAGGAAACCAAATAATGGGGGGAAATCCAAACAGGGGTTTTACCATAAGCAGAATGGGTACAATCCATGATCTGAACAAGGAAACTTGGCCGAGAACAAACCAAACGAGAATGGGGTAGGGGGAGACAGGGATCACCCAAACTCCAAAGAACACACACCTCCAAATCCTCTACTAATGATTCAAGACAGTGCTATAACTGTAAGAAAACAGTGCATGTGGTATGAGACTGCCCCCCCAAAAGGGAGTTTCATAGCCCTAAAAGAGAGTCTGATGAGATTATTGGGACTGTCAGTGTGAATTTTGTGTCTGTACTTTAACCTGTCCCCAGAGGTGTCCCCAGAGGTGTTGATTGCTATATCATCCCTAACCCACCCACAGGAGATCAATTACTACGAAAACCTGCTAAGGTTAACGGGGTAAACTGTGTGGGGAGATTAGACAATGGGGCATACATGGTTATGGTATGGGAGGACTTGATCCCAAAACATAAAATAAACACCCATAGAAAGGTTGTGGTATCCCTGGCAACGGGAATCAGGGATATTTTGCCCACAGCAACTGTGGATTTAGAATGGGAAGGCTCAAAGGGACCCATCCAGGGGGCGGTGCTCCCCAGAAGGGCACAAAATGAAATATTGGTGGGAAATGCTATAAACACATGGGTGCTGGGATGGAGGGTGGAAAGGGCCCAATCTCTGGAACATGGGGAGACAGAGAGCAACTCTAGTGGAGAGGACAGGTTACAGGAAGGCTTTACAGATCCTGCACCCCAACCTGTGAACTCCACTCAGGGGCAGGAAAACCCCAAAGAGGAGTCCCCAAACCAGCCAGAAGGCAGGGGAGGACAAGACTCGGGGAGAGAACTGAATGTCTCACATGGAGTGAAACCAATGGGTCAACGTGATTCTGAAGCCCACGACTTGGTACCTCACCTTACACAGGAGGGACCAAATCCTGCAGAATCAAACTGAGTAACCACCACAGGGGGAGAGTTAGAGGCTGTAGATGCCCTTATTCAAACCAGGGGGTTACAGGATGGCCTGGAGGTTTGTTGTCCTACCTTAAGAGAAGGTGGGAAGCAGCTAACTGAACTGAAAGGGTTACAGGCAAGCCGGGAGGTGGAAGATTCTACCTTAAGAGAAGGCTGGAAGGTGCAGGAAACCTTTCCTGGGATGGAGGGAGAAACAATAGATGTCTCTTCCCCAGGGATAAAAATGCACCACCTTGTAATCCTAAAGGGGCAGGAGCATCAGTTTAAGAGTGAACTGTGCACCTCAGCCTTACCTAAGAAGGAGCAGGGAAACGCTGCTGAAGTAGAGGCTGGAGGGAAATGGTTAACAGTGTCCAGGGTCAAGCCACTGCACTTGGTAAACTAAATCCTCTGGAGTTTTGTGTGGGGAGGTCTGAGGGGACACTTGGGGGTTCTCACACCCATGTCACAAAGTCAGACTCCCAAAAAGGAGAAAGACATGGTTATACGGACCCAGGGGATCCTGGAGGTACAAACAGAAGTTGGGGGCAGGGCACAAGAAAGGCTGCTGACAAGAGCCCCTCCACAGAAGGAGTTTTTGGCTGGGTGATTGATTTGAATGCAAAGACATCCACACACAGCATCACAGCCATGGGGGAAATGCAAATGCCACAGAACAACAGTCTACTCACTGGGAATTACAACATTGCTCCTGGTGAAAAGTGTTTTCAAATGCAGAGTTACACAAATAACAGAAAAGGGGTGCTCAGTAGTGTAAAAGGTATCACACTTACTCCACACTCCCTTTTGTGTCTCCTAATAATGCTTCTGATTTACAGTCTGGATACTCCAGGTAAATCCGACATAGAAGGTATGCCAAGGGGAACAGACATACAGCCCATAAAAAACAGGCTGCCAGATAATCTGGAAACATGGCCAACGTTTGTAACTGAGGAACAAAGGTTGTTAACATGGCATCCCCACTCATTTGTCACAGTCTTATACAGACACCTCAGGGTATATCCCTACAAGAGACTGAACCCAGAAACATGGAATCCCGAGGATCACTCCACTATGACATGGTGGAAAACATGTGAACATAATAGCCCCACAGGGCTGAACGAGGGTTTGGAAAACCAAAGGTCTAACTTTAATAGGATTCAAACACATGGAAATGAGGTAGAGGGGTTGCATATTCCTACACACACCGGTAAAACACACCAGTCTCAGCATGGTACGGGACTCTACCATGCCCGCTTCACATGCAATCTTATAGGGGGGCTTTCACGGAGGAACATAGGGTCACACATGTGTAACATGGGCTTACATGTAGACTACAAGACTGGTAAACATGTAATGCAAAAGGTTCCACATGTATGTAAAGTTACAATTGAGAACTGTAAAAGTCAAATTAGGGCTATGACACATGACCAAGCTCCAGGAAATGCAAAGAGATACAAAGAATGTGTATTTGGGAACCCTGGCCCAGACAAGATGGCCAGAAACATGAACAATACTAATGCAGGCAGCCATTGCCTACGTGCAGAGACAGAGAAAGCTGATAACAAGAACAAAGGGAATTCTAGAAGCCTCGAGAAGATATGAGGAGTTTCCTCCTGGGGATATAAAGAGTTATACCTCAGAGGGGGCAGTGACTATCAGGAACTCACTCACCATCCTGCAGCCAGCAAGGCTGGAAAGACATGAACTGAGAGACAGGTCTTTGCTCTCTAGCAACTCTAAGTCTGGAAACCCAGTCGCTTACATCAAGGGCTGAGAAAAACTTATGGACCTTTGTAGGGTAAAATGCTTATTTAGAAACTCAACCAGTATAGGTTAGGAATGCGTTATATTTACCTTTGATTTCTAGTAACCACTCTGTATCAACTATCTTGCTTATGTAATCAATAAACTTACTTCTTATCTTTATGAAGAAGTGTCTGTGTCTAACATTGGAACACAAGTGAGCAACAAGAGTTCTCAAGCTCTTGCGAACCCAGAGAGTAAAGAGTCTGTAAATGGGAAGGATCGGGTCCTTGGGTGACAAAGGGGTTGTCCCTGCGGCAGGCTTGAATTGGCCAGAGAGAAAAATTGGTTCAAGTGGGCTGTGCACGAGGGAAACTGAGTCACTCAAACACGGTAAAGTGGGAGTGTGGACCTCCAACTTGTGACAGAAGCCTTGGATGACCTCCCTGTGCTAGATGACTGAAACATCACACTAGAGACTTATGGTACTTTTGTTAAATTTAAGTTGGATACAGGGGCTCAAGCTAATGTAATACCAGAATGTGTAATGTTAGCTCTGAAAGAAAAGCCAAAGGCAACTGGGGATAAAAAAGTGAAACTAAGAGCATACAGTAGTGAACTTGTCCCCACTATAGGAATGTGTGAACTGTCTGTGAGGGTTAACAGCAAAATAGAAAGTATTATATGTGTAATAGTTTCAGGGGAAAAAAAGGTTCCCATTCTTGGCCTACAGACCTGCCAAGCCCTTGGTCTAATTAAAAAAAAAAAGTACTCCTTGCAGGGATAGGAGACTGAATGCATAGATAACATGTTTCAAGATGTATTTCAGGTGCTAGGGAAGCTCCTAATAGAGTACAGAATAGATTTGAGAGAACCCAATTGCCCTACAATACACGCTTCCAGGAAGGTCCCTTTTGATACTATTAAGACAAAAATTGAAGGAAGAACTTTATAGGATGACTTCATTAGACATCATAGAGAAAGTAGAAGAGCCCACAGACTGAGTTCACTCTCTGGTCATAGTGGTGAAAAAAGATGGATCCCTTTGCTTGTGTTTAGACCCTAAGGAACTAAACATATATGTAAAAAGGGAACATTTCCATTGCCCAAAAGAGAAGAATTTGTTTGGGAGATTGCTGGAGTGAAATGGTTACTCCTGTAGGAGCTGGAGTGGGGCTCCTGGGCCAGTGGGATGGGCATCTGGACCCAGCTCAGGTTGCCTCTGGCAACAGGCTTCTTAGCCAAGCTGGAGGTGCGGTGAGGAAGGCACTCCCAAAGGCTTCAATGCCGGATGGGTGGCTCCCTCTTCATTCAGCGAGGAAGCCAGGAGCTACAAGCCACATTTCTCCATGGTGTGCGATCTGGTCCTGGAGAAGAGTGAGGGCATCGGAGTGGTCTGAGGCTTCCCTCCCTGGGCAGTGTGAGCTCATGGAGGGAAGCATTCCCTCCCACGTAGGACTGTCCCCCCATCTTCCTCTTGCAGGGGTGAGTCTCTACATGTGCACCTCCCCCCCCTTTATTTGCATGTGCCTGTGAAAAGCACAGATCCACCTGGTGGGTGAGAAAAGGTAGCAGGGGGGGCTGATGTGTTAGCTTCCCCACAAATGGGGAGGAGTGGGATAAAGAGCCCTGCCAAGTCAGCACCGTAGCCTGTGTGGCCCCCACCTGCATCTGCACCCGGCCCAGAGGAGGGAGGGTGGTGGAGGAGTTGTCCTGCTGTCCCTGCAAGAGCGGCTGGCGGGCTGCAAGATCCTTATGGAGTGGATGGCCGCTGTGTGGGCTGGGCACCATCCAAGGACAGTGCCAGTGGCGCTGGACCCTTTGCCAGAGCAGGGCCCAGGGTGGCTTGCTCTTGAAGAGCTAGGGACTGCCCCCCTGGGGGGCACTGGACCCCTGCCATGCCTGGGCCCGTGCTGTGAACCCTGGACATCCCGCCTCCTGCCCCCGCGCTTTATGCTGCAGGGTCACTTGAGGCCCCGGTGCCCCCTTCCCCATGAGGGGGCAGGATGGTTGTTCCCCTCCCAGGTACCATGATGGAGCCTTGGCCCCTCCCCCTCCTGTGTGCACTGGGTGGCAGCAGCCCCCAGAACCAGCTGACAGTGGGGTGGAGGGTGGTGCAGGGCCCCAGGAAGGGGCACTACTGACCCCATGGCTAGTCCCTGCTCCCCCCCAGGCTCCCTCCTGCTGGAGATCTGGGCGGAGGGGGGCGTCTTCTTCTCTGCCCAGGAATGAAGCCCCACCAGCACAGAGAGTGAGAGATGAAGGTGGGGAGCAACATAAACAGGAGGACCTTGAGACACTCAGGAGGATCGAGGCATTGGCGCGCGGACTATGGGCCATGGCGGACGATTACCAACCCCCCCCACCACCACTGGATCTGCGACCCCCAGTGCCAATTTACGCAGGTATGGGGGATCCGGGGATTGCAGGATACCTGCCTGGGACTGCGCATCCCCAAACGTATCAAGTCACGGGAGCGGCGGTCATGGTCTCCCTGTGGATGGCGAGGCCTCCGCCAGCCCCCCACGAAGAGCAGCAAGGGAGTAGTGCATGATGGGTAAGTGCGACCGCGGGTGCAATGGTTTATGTGCCCCCATCAGGTGCAGAAAGTGAAACTATGGTTGTGGTGGAACGGGGTCTGGGTGCCGGCCACAGGGCTAGGAGTCCCCTCTGTCAGGGGGCATCACGGTGGGGCTGCCACTGGGAAAATGGGGTGCGCACATGAACCCGAGTAGTTGGGTGGAATCCCACAGGGCCCAGGCCCTCCAGGTATGGGCTCAACCCTGGGGTCAACCAGGATATATACATATGGTGGAATGTTCCCTCCCTCTGATGAGGGGTGGATACATGGACGTTTCGGACCCGTTAGGTGATCATTTGCTGCAGGCCACAAGGGAGAGGATATGGTGGGGTGAATACATTGATATATTCGTCCTCCTGCTCACAGATCCTATCCCTGACCCAAATGACAGGGAGGATAAGAAGGACAAGGAGCACTTTTGCTGCCCCAAGGCCAATAGGAATTGGAAGAATTGGACCATAGCCTTTTCAATTTACCAAGGGGTGATAGTGCAAGCATATCCAGATAGGGCTTATGCGCTAATGAAATACACAGACATTGTCCATAGTACATACGACACCTGGTTCAGATACGACAAGGCATTTCGGCACAGGGCATCCTACACACCAGGGCTGAGGTGGGATGTTCATGCCCATGACTTATGGCTGAATTGCATGAGTGACTCAGCCATAGCCTCCCGAGCAGACAGCGGCCACGTGCTGACGAAGGGAGGGGCCCCCAGCTAATGACCCCTTTTGAAGCGAGGGCTGCAAGGCCCAGAGCATGGGGGGCACCCAATGTTGGGAATTTGCCCAGACAGGGAAATGCAGCCACAGCGAATGTTAATTCCGCCATGCCTGCACCATCTGTGAGGGGTACCACACCACAATGGCATGAAATGAGGGGAGACAGATGTGGTCAAAGGGAAAGAGCCAATTGGGCCCCCAAGGTAGAGATAACCAAGGAGGAACCACAGGGGGAAGTCAGGGAAAGGGCCCCAGCTCCAGTTAAAGTAGAAAGGTTGGAAAGGGTATTAGAAGGACACTCGGACAAGGAGGAGGTGGCATATATAGTAAATGGCTTTCGTGAGGGGTTCCAGATACTGGCGGTGCGCAGCATTCTAAACCTGCCCCAAATCTTAAATTGGTAATTGGAATGGAACTGGTGGTCCAAGCAAAGTTGGATAAAGAAATGCGGGGGGGCAGAGTGGCCAGGCCGTTCTGGGTCCTACCAATTGTGGGCATGGTGGTATTCCCCCTAGGGGTGGTGCTAAAGAAATCCCCCAGGGAATTTCATCTGATCCATCACCTATCACACCCCCAGAAAGGATCAGTAAATGATGCCATCCTGAAGGAACTTACAGCTGTTCACTACACCTTGTTCGACAAGGCAGTACACTTGGTAAAAGGTGCCGGCTCAAACATGTTGCTGGCCAAGTGTGACATGAAATCTGCCTTCCGACTGCTGCTGGTTCACCTCCTGGGTTTTCATTTTCAGGGGCAATATTATTTTGACTGAGCCATGCCTATGGGCTGCTCAATCTCATGCTCCGCATTTGAGCATTTCAGTTCTATGGTCGAATGGGTGGTCCAGCGACAGACGAGAGGAGGGGAACTTACAAAATATCTCAATGATTTCCTTTTCATTGGCAGGACAGGGATGGGGGAGTGCGTGGGTCTTATGGAAACCTTCCAAAGGGTTGCAGACGAATTGGGGATTCCTTTGGCACCATAAAAAATGGAGGGGACGGCCACCACTCTTACTTATCTGGGAATAGAACTTGACACAGTCAGGGCCCTCTCCCATCTCCCGAATGATAAGCTGGACTCTTTGCAGACCAAAATAGCTAAATGTTCAGCCGCTGTAAAGATCATGGTGTGGGAACTATAGTCCTTGGTAGGGAGCCTTAATTTTGCTTGCAGGGTGGTGGCCCCTGGGCAGACATTCTTGGCTCACTTGGATTACAAGCTGAAAGGGAGACCTCCCGCTCACTATCATATGCAGGGCCGACCTTACTGCAGGGCAGCTAGGGGTGGCCGCCCAGGGCCCCGCCCCTTATGGGGCTCCGCGGTTGGGCTGTTTTTTGTTTTTTTGGCCTTGTTTAAAAAAATAAATAAATTGGGGGAGGTACTGCAGTCTTCACCTTCAGGCAGCATGCATGCTCGTTGGAGGAGTTGTTGTGCACCGTGGTGTGAGGTCCCGCTGCTGCCACCACTTGATGCCCCACCACGCTGCTCCCCCAGAGACCTCCCTTTCCCTCCTGCAGCACTGGGCCCCACGTTTTCATCAGGCATTCTGCCCACTGGCCTGGGCTCCACCTCCTCACTCCCTCATGTGACATCCCCCCTCCCCTCACAGGAAGTTGCTTTATGCAACTTCCTGGCGCGGGATTCGGACTGGCTGTATTGGTGGTGGCTGTGGTGCCTGCGGTGAAGTGGAGTCAGGCAGGTGCCAGATGAGGAGTCGGGCCCGGCAGTGGGATGGAGCAGCAGCCAGCAGCAGCCAGCGGCAGCAGCGGGGAATCTGGAGGAGGCGGGAGTCTCCGAGAAGAGAGGTGCTGGACTGGCGGACCTGTCTGTGGTGGCTGGAACCGGGATGGGACTGAAGGAGGCAGTGCAGCATGAGTGTGTGTGTGTGTGTGTGTACGAGTGAGAGAGAGAGACGTGAGAGCATGTGTGAGTATGAATGGGGATTGAGGGTGTGTGTGAGAGATGAAAGCATGTGTGTAAACTTGAATGTGTGTGTGTGTGTGTGTGTGTGTGTGNAAGCGTGTGTGAGAGTTTGAATGGGATATGTATGAGAGAGGTGAGAGCATGTGTGAGGTAGAGCGAATGAATGAATGTGTACGAGAGAATGAATGTGTGTGAGAGGTGTGTAAGAGAGAGAAGGGTGTGTGTGTGGGTGAGTGTGTGCATGTGAGGGGGAGTTGCTCCCTCTAGCCCGCTCCCCCTCCCATGGCTGTCCCCCCTCAGCCCTTGATGACTGCCCCCACTCCCTGATGGCTCCTGGAGGGGGAAAGGGAGCCACACCCCTGCCCAAGAAGAGGCCCAGCAGAACCTTCCTGCTGTCCCCTCCTGCTTAGCAACCTAAGCCTGTCAGCCTCCAGCCTTTCCAGAAGACCCAGGCAGCAGCTGAGGTAAGGGCCACCCGGCCAATACCTCTTCTTCCTCTTTCCTTATATGAGCTCATTTGTGCTGCTACACGTGTCTGTGGGGCTTTGGGAGTAGAGTGGGGCCATCTGGGGAATGGCTTGGGAAGGGGCTGGAGGGTGCTGTGATCATGGGGGAGTTGTTTCTTGTTTGATACGTTTAACTGGATTTGTAGTGCTTTGGTGCTTGAGACCCTTAAATCCAAGAACTGGAAAGGGGCCACACTGACAAAGTCTTACTGAGAGCTGTTTTGTGCTGCTCTGGGCCTGAGGTTCAGTTCCTCATCCCTGCTTTCATCGGGGGTGCTGTGACTGTGTGGGGGTTGTTTGATTTATGTTTGATCAGCTGGATCTATGTTTGAACGCCAGTGTTGGGAGTGTAATAGGAATATGCTCCGGAGAAGGAGGGTTCAGGCCATGGATAATCTGTCCCTATCTGTTGTGTGCATGCCCTCCTGTGTTTTAAATAAGAGTCTTTGTCTTTTAATCGTATCTGTGGCCTGGGCTCCCTTTCATCTAAACCAGATTTAAATGTTCTTTGGAGCACATTGTACAGACAAGTTAAAAATAACTTATGACAATTCTCTAATTGTCAAAGGGAAGTGGGCAAGGCCTTGGAAAATGGGAGGGGCCACAGGAAAGTGGGAGGAGCCATGGGAAAGTGGGCGGGCTGTGGAAAGTGCATGGAGCTGAGGGGGCCCCTCATTTTGTGTTCGCCCAGGGCCCCGCAATTTCTAAGGCCGGCCCTGATCATATGAGGGTCACTAGGGAGATGAGAGACAACCTCCAGATTTGGGCAGAGTTCCTCGACGGTTTCAATGGGCTCAGCTTCTGGCGAGAGCAACTCCTGCTAGAGGCTGAGCTCCAGGTTCACTCAGATGTAGTGGGAGATTTTGGGTTCGGGGTGTATTTTCGGGACAAGTGGTGGGCTGCCCCATGGCCGCTGGAATGGACGGTGCAAGGAGTCACCAGGGACCTGACGTTCCTGGAGTTTTTCCCAATTGTATTGGCGGTACGCCTCTGGGTGGCCAACTTTGCTGACCGCTCCGTCCTCTTCTGATGTGACAACATGGCGGTGGTACACATGATCAACTCTCTGTCCTCAAAGTTCCCCCAAGTCATGAAGCTGGTTAGGGGGTTAGTTTTAGCTTGCTTGAGGCATAACATTCTGTTTGTTGCCAGGCATGTACCTGGCATTAGTAACGGAATAGCCGACGTCCTCTCTCGCTTCCAGATGGAGCATTTCCACTCCTTAGCCCCAGGAGTCAGACTGTTCCCAGATCCCCTGCCTCCAGCACTGTGGAGCCGTACAACATCATACAAGGATCCTTGGCAGCTCAAACCTGGGCAGCATATATGAGGGCCTTCAGGGAATTTCAAGAATTTTGAGCACAATGGGGATGGAGGCTGGGCTTCCCCATCCCCGAAGCACAGATGCTGTAGTTTTCCCTGGCCTTTAGGCATCGTGGGGCAGTAGGGACCATTGTGAGCAAGTTGTTGTCATCATTGGGGTTCATGAGTGGTTTAGCAGGTTCCCCCCACCTGATTGGGTTTTTTTCAGCAGGAGAATGCTAGAGAGCTGGTCACGAGAGCAGTCCAGGGAGCAGGACACCAAGGCCCCTATCACACCTGTCCTCTTTGGAATAAATGTTGCTGTTAACCATGTGTGTTTTAATTCCTTTGAAGCATTATTGTTTGCAACAGCTTTCAAGGTAGCCTTTTTCAGAGCCTTCCAGGTTAGCGAGATTGTAGCCGAGTCTGGTTGGGATTGCATGGGGAGAGCCCTTTCCATCGATGACATACGGCTGGGTGGTGAGACTGTGCCTGAGACTGCACCTGCGCCTGAGGTGGTCCAAAACATATCAGCGGGGCAGAGGACATAGATTACCCTCCACAGGGCTGGCTCCCCTGATCTATGCCCCATCCAGGTGGTAGAGGAATACTGTAGGTCCTGCCCTCCATTAGCTGGGACTTCTTTCAGGCATGCACATGCCCCCCCCATGACCCGATACCAGTTTACAATGGTTCTA
>QEPC01012160.1:2285933-2298872 GCA_003113815.1 Sphenodon punctatus | reverse complement strand
CCCTCTGGGAATTGCTTTGACCACCCTTCCGGAAATGGTCTGGTCCGGACCTCCGAAAGGGTGGTTAGCTTTGTCCCCTGCTGGGGATTGTCTGTGGTGAACATCTGGCGAACGCCGAACAGACGTTATGTGCTCTTTGGCCCTACGACGGGGTTGAGCGTGGTTCACTGTGGTTCACTGTGATCTCGTAACATCTGAAAATACCCTATATGTACACAACTAATATCTATCTAAATCTAAGGGAGACAGGGAAAGGGAAAAGAAAAACTATCTATTATCTAATCAATTATCTATATAACTATTCTAATCTATATGTCTATAATATATATCTCTATCTAATCTATACTACTTATCTATATATAATGTACAAAGGAGAGAAAGGCAGGGAAAGGGATCCGGTAAAATGTAGGGTATGAGGAAGGAAAAGTATTGGTGGTAATACAATGAGGGCTAGGGAGGATTTTTTGTGTGCAAGCATCACAATTCTGTAAACGTAACCTGACAAGCAGAGCTCTCACAGAACGGAGAGAAAAAGCCTGGCCCTCCCATTATAAAGGTTGCAGTGCCCTCCCCCAGAACCCCCCTGATTGGTTGTGGGAGGCAGCAGGCATTGAGCAATCACAGAGTGCCATGAGACTGCTGGGGCCTGCTCGTGTTGCTCATTGACCAGAAATGCATCCATCAGACAGTGCTGAGCTGCTCGCCCCTCCCAACACAGGCACAGTTCAAGAGTTCAACCCTGTTTAGGACTCCAAGATGTCGGCTCCCTCCTCCCCTCTCCACATTTTCCCTCCAAAACCCGACTGCCACGGCACTAATAATGATGACAACATTGTTGTTTTCATTATCGTTGTCGTTATTCTCGGTTGTCATTTTCCTTATTGCAAGAACGAAAATGAAAACGACAATTTTCATTATCGTTATTGTAATAATGAAAATGACATGCGCACCCCTATCTTCATGGCCTTGCTTCTCCCTATCTTTCCAGTTGCATTTCCTGCTGTATTCAAACCCAGAAACGTCCCTTTCCCCAAGCTGTTAACTTTATCTCCTGTTCCCTAAATCATCTCCTTCCCTTATTCCATGCTGCCTCCTGCCCAAACACATCTGGACGTCGTGAAACCAGCAAAAAAATGTGGCCCTCGGTAGCCGGCCAGTCTGCACCCACCTGGATCTCTCTCTGTCCACACCTGAATTTAATACAGGCTGCCTCTCTCCCTGATGGGGATCTCAGCTCTGAACATTCCCCAGACTAGGGAGGAGAGTTAAATCTACCTCTGAACTTTGCAGAGAAGGCTCGGCTCAATTTAGGAAAGATCCGATGTTCAATGGTAAATAAATGAAAAAAACAGAACAAACCCAACAATAACACCCAAATCCTGAGAAAATCTCCTGACTGTGAGCTCTGCATAAGGAAGATATAAATAAAGTCACCAAAAGATACCATAGCAACAAATCGTAGAAGTTCACCATAAAGGGCAGATTTACAGTCTTGATTCTCTCTCCCTCCCCTCTGCCTCTTTCCTTTCTCTCCTGCTCCCGTCTTTTGCATCTGTCCAATGCATGGTTATAGCTAACATGATGGTGCATGCTAATCTCTGGCATCCTGCCATTGACCTTCAGAGGAGTTCCAAGCTGGGATGCATTTGACCCTGTGGATCTCCATACTGTGCGTACTCAAGGCTGAAAGCACCACTTTTTTTGAAGCTGGGCCCATAGCCCATAAATAAATTAGTGGCACGTAGGATAAGCAGCTGTTACTTGAACACAGAAACTGGAGAGCAACACTGAGAAACAGGAACAACAGCAAAGTACAGCAGCATGAAAAAACAACCACCATAAAAACCTCTGGTCCTCTGTTTCATCTCTCTCTCTCTCCCTTGAGCCATAGCTGACTTCCCGAAGCAGGCCTGATTTATTTTAATGCTCTTTTCCTTGTGAAGTTGTTGTGCTTTGAGCCAGTCTAGCCTGGTGGTTAAGCTGTTTGATTTGGACCAGTAAGACCAGAGTTCAAATCCCATGAACTCGATCATTGGGTGGCTGTGATAGGAATGGGGATTGCCTGGGTAAGTCTTGTCAGGATCCGGGCTCTCACCTCAGTCACACTTAGCAGGGAACTCAGTTCACAGTCTTTATTCACTCCCCATACACAGTCTCTAAATCAGGATACAGTCTCTCAGCCAAGTATCATCCTCTGGCTTCTACTCACAGAGTATTTTCAAACACCATCAGACTTTGATCCTTCCTGTGGTGAGACCCCTCACCACGGACAGGATCAGGTCCCGCTGCCAACAAAAATGTCGGTGGCCAGGGCTGGGAAGGGGGCGGGGAGAAGGGAGGGACATGTGGACGTGGGTCTGCATGGCCCCACCCCCATGCTGCTCAGCACGGCACGCCCTCCCCCTCTCCTTGATGGGCAGGTGCAGCAGCCTATGAGGCCGTCACACCCACCTGGAAATGCTGCGGCCACTGGCCAGAGTTAGGTAGAATGGGCCATCGGAAGTGATGGCCTGCTCTACCGTAGTCCAGGGTAGGCTTCCCTGGACTGTGGCAGGGCTAACTCTGGGATGTGTGCTGGCAGGGAGCCCAGAGCACATCGCAGAGTTAACCCTGCCACGCTCTGTGGCGGACTCTGCTCCTGCTCGCAGCTAACATCTGCCAGGCAGGAGCACACGTGACACCGCCATAGGTGGCCACGCTGGAGTAAGAATGGAGATGCATGGGAGCGTCACATTTGAAAATACCCACAGTCTCTGGTCCCTGTGCCAGGCACACTACTCTGCACCCAAGCAAGCCTTCTCCGCCACAAGCCTTCTCAACCCAGGCAGTCCCTTCTGGATTTGGCTTGGCCTAGAGGCAGAACCCCCTTCCTGCTCCTGCCTCGTCTGTGTCGCCTCTCTTCTGAGCTCTGACTCCCCTTTATACACCCCTCTGGTCTGACTCTGCCAGGCCCACTCACACAGATGCTTCTGTTTAGGGGTTATCCACTGGTTCCGGCAGCACCTGCACCCCTCTGGCACCGTCACCATGCTGGTGCTAGCTCCCTCTTAAAGGGGCAGCAGCCCACAGGGTCTCTGCCCTGTTACAGTGGCGTTGGGCAAATCACTACCTCACAAACCTCAGCTTCCCAATTGTGAAATACGAATAATAATGANAGTGATAAGCCACCCCACATGACCTCTGGTACCCACAGACCCCGTGGACATAGCCAAAGAAGGAAACAGCTAGGGCAGGGCCCCCTTCCACCAGACAGCTCATGTAGATGTCCAGGCTGCACACAGAGAGGGAAGACATGGTCTCCGCCATGGACCACCCCACATGCGAGCACCTCATCTCTGGGATGCACCCATCAGGAAAGGGACAGAGGCCCAGCGCCTCCGCATGCAGCCCACACTTGCGGGTGCTCACCTCATAGCCAAAGTAGCACAGGTCAAAGCTCAGACTCGCGTAGGCACCAGAGAGGGTGTCTGGGCAGCTCAGGAGCACCTGCATGGCCGGGGGATGCAACAGGTCCCACAGGGCCATTGGCTCATGAAAGGTCCAGCTATGGGGGGTGCCGGGCATGACGTGGTGCGGGAGCCCAGGGGAAACTCTGCCAGCCATGGCCCAGCAAGCAGCAGGTATGAACTGCAGTGAAAGAGGGGCCCCACAGTCTCAGGTGGGATGGGAAGGGAAGCAGGGGAGCTCCAAGACCACACAATAAGGTCACAGGCTGCAACATGGCTTGGCTAACAAGTGAGGTGTGGGGTGCAGACCCAGCACAGCTGCTGAAACCAAGCACGCAGACCATACAGCCTACACAGATATCAGGGTGGCGAGGACAACAGGCAGCAAACAAAGATAGTAGGAAGGTGATGACAACAGGCATGCAGCTGCGGACTGCACGCCTGGGTGCACGTGGGCCCGTGCATGAGCCCCCATGCTGGGAAAGCAGGTGCACTCTAGGGGTTGCTCCCTACCGCTGCGGCCTGACCATGCAGCTGCTGCGGGGGCAGCCAGTCAAGGGAGTCCTGATGGGAGCCCAAACATGGAAAGGGGGTGGGACGGGACCGGGGACCGGCTGTAAAGGTGGGAGCATGATCGCACCAGGGCACCAACCACCATGGATGTGGGACAAATGGGCGCCTGAGGGATGCACCGAGCCATCTGCGCTGAGTGGTTCCGGTCGCACACGGACCTCATGTGCATCCACACAGAGGAGGTGCACCTAGCTGCCCGGCTTGGGGTGTGCATGGCCAGGAGCGCGGTTACAGTCTGGTGCACCCACCACGGGTGCAGGTGCTCCCTGGCCTGGCTCAGGGCACAGCGGGTGTACAGGGTGGCCCAATAGGCCCTCCACCATGCCCGTGAGCGGGCAATGGCACTTCATGAGGTGGTCAGCCAACAGCACTGGTGGAGGGAGACCATGGGGCGCACAGCACTGCTCACTATGCCCATCGACCAGAGGGTATGGGTCATGGAGCGGGCACAGGGGTGGTGGGCCAGGGTGCTGGCTCACTGGGATGAGGCCACTTGGAGATTGCACTTCAGGATGGACAGTCGTTGCCTCCTGTGACTTGCTGAGCTGCTGACGTCCTGGCTGGAGCGGCAGCACACTCCCATGTGGGCCCCCATTCCCATGGTCCAGCACATGGCCATAGCTGTCTGGGCCCTGGCAACAACCGACTCCTGCCGGTCCGTCTCACAGCACTTCGGTGTTGGGGTGATCACAGTTTCCGGGATCCTGCAAGACGTCTGCGAGGCGGTGGAGGGCATGCTGCTGGACCGCGTGATCCAGCTCATGGACAAGGAGGCCGTGATGTCCGGCTTCGCAGCTGGAGGCTTACCCAACTGCCTGGACGCCATGGATGGCACCCACATAGAGATCCTCCACCCATCCGATGGGGAGGCCTCGGAATAGGTCAACCGCCACGGGTACCACGCCCTGCAGCTGTAGGCAGTCGTGGACCACCGGGGCTGGTTCATCGACATCTACTCTTGCCACTCTGGACGCAGCCATGATGCTAGGATCCTGACCATCTCACCCGTCTATGCCCAGATGTACCACGTGGACTTCGCGAACATGGGGATGTCCCGGATCGAGGGGGTGCTGATGCCCCCTGCATCCTGAGGGACCTGGCCTATCCCCTCACCCTGTGGCTGATGAAGGCATACCCGGTTGCCAGGAACCCTGTGGAGGTGCTCTACAATACCCGCCTGTGTGCCAGCAGGACCATGGTCGAGAGAGCCTTCGGGGCCCTCAAGCAGCTCGGAGGTGCCTCACAGGCCGGCTGAACTACACAGTGGAGACCTCGGCCCTGGTGATTGGAGCCTGCTGTGTGCTGCATAACGTGTGCAAGACCTATGGGGCCACCCTCGAGTTCCCCAAGCCCTGGCTCCCGCCCAGCCCTGTGCCACTCTACGTTAACGCCGCTAACCCGAGGGAGTACTGATATGCCAAATGCATCCGAGTCACCCTGGCAAGGCGGATTGCCTGGGAAGCCATTGCCTGAGGCCTCCCCCCACCCCCCAGCCACCACCAGTACCCAGGCCATGCTCATGGGAATCTGGCCACCACCTACCCCGGGGCCGTGATGCGCAGTAACAGCTGCTGTTGCTGTGCCTGTGCCTTTATTGTCCTTTACTTTACAACCGTCCCCACCACCACCACCATCCGCCTCCCAGCACCATGCCCCCCTCATCCCCCTCCCCCTTCCCCCCCTCCCTAGGATCTCCTGGGCCTTCACTCGGCTGCCCTGTGGGTGCCATGGAGCTCTGTGAGCTCCCCTCACCCTCACTGCCCATTTCTCCAACCATGTCCTGGGAGGCCTTGGTATCCTGAGGGGCAGGCAGTGTTGGGTAGGTGGGCTGCCTCGATGCCAGAGGGGACCCCCTGGGCAGCTGCTGCTTCCAGAGTCCTGAAGGGATTGGAAGTCAGATTCGCGGGCCCTGCAAGTGTGCCGGTGCCTGGGGCAGTGGAGGGGGTGGTGGGGGCACCACAGGGCCCAGTATCGGCACTGGGGCCGGTAGGGTGCCTGACGGGGCAGCAGCCATCATGTAAGCACTCATGGTCCCTGCGTGCAGCAGCAGCAACGTGCCAATGTCATGGGACTAATCCATCTTCAGTGAGTGCTCTGCCACCATGTGCTCTATGGCCTGCTCCAGCTGCCCGAACGCCTCCACCTGCCTGCTGTGCTCCTGGTGCTCCTGCCTCCGTTCGAGGTGCACCTCCACCTGAAGCCTGTGGTCCCTGGCCTCCGCCTGCTGCAGGGCCCTGTCCATGGCCACCTCCATCAGATCGATGGCTGCAATCATCCACTCCCCCTGCTTGGTGGTGGTTGGGACTTTGTCCTTCACCTGCTCCTCCCTCTGACACCATACCCATGCCCTGTGATCCTGCATCCGCTGTGTCGGTGGCACGGGGCTGGCTGGTGGGGTCTCGACTGGTTGCCCTGTATGGTTGCACAGTAGGGATTAGTTAAGTGGCCCTGCTGCCTGCCTCCCATCCGGTACTGCCACTTCAGGTGCTCATGTGAACCCCTGGCAGATAGGCGGCCAGTGCCCTGTGCCCTGGCCTTCCCTTCCCTACAGCCCCCACCCCGGGTCCCATGCCCTGTTCCCGACCTGTCCCCCCTCCTCCTCCATGCCGTGTAGCCTCACCAGGGACCTCCTGCTGCTCCTGCGGCTGCTTCCCATCATCTCCCTCGCCTGCCGGTCCCATGTGCCAAGGCGCGCCGTGTCCTGTACAGACATGGGTGTGGGTGGATTGTGTTAGGCGTGCTGTGTCCCCCCTCCCCATCCCCTCAGCCCCCGCATGGCCATGGGTGGGTGGCCTGCAGCCCCTGCCCCCCTGGTCTGGGCCTTTGCAGGCCCCGGTGCCCCTGGACCCTTTCCAGGGTCCGGGGCTTCTGGGGTTGTTGGGGGTGGGCCCATACCCTGTGGGGATCCTGTCAGCCCACCCCCTCCATTCTGTTCCCCCTCCTGCCCGCTTGCCAACCGTCGATGTCGGTCTCAGAGCCCTCCGAGGCTGGTCCCTCAGTGTTGCTGTGGTCCCTCTGAGTTCACTGACTGAGAGTGCCCAGTGTGCCGGCCTCAGATCCTTCTGGGTTGAACATGGGGTGTGGTCTCCCAGGGCTGGTGACGAGGAGGGCCTGCTGCTCCCCAAGGTCCCGGGGAATTCCTCTGGGGGGGCTGGGCCCCCAGAGCCGGTGCCTTCTAGCGGGGAGGCGAGGGGAGGGGGTGCATTGGCCTGTTCCCTGTCCTGGACCACAGCGCTCTGCACGAGCCATAGGGTGACTATGGATCCCTTCATGTGGAGGATGTGGTTCAGGGCATCATAATAGGGGGCTGTCCAGGCTCCATGTCCGGATGCCAGTTATTGTCCTTTATCGCCTTGTACCCCCTCTTGAGCTCCTTGACCTTGGAGCAGCATTGAGCTACTGTCCTGTGGTGCCCCACCGCCTCCATGTCACGCACAATATCATTGTAGACGTGCTCATTCCTTTGGTTTACCTCGAGTTCCAGCTGGTGCTCCAGGGACCCCCAGATGCTAATGAAGTTCTGGGTTTCATTGTGCCCCCATTGGTCCCCTCTGTGGTATGGCCGTCTCCTGCATGGGCCCTCCTGCTCCTGCTCCTCCTCCTCCGCTTGCCCTCCACCCGTCTCCTCCGGGGGGTCCAGCTCCTGGGCCAGTTTCCGGGTCTGTGGGCCATAATGGGGTGTGTGTGTGTAGTTGCCTGGGTGCCTTGGCCCCGCGGCTGTCCTCCCTTCCCCCCTCCTACCCCCCTTCCTCCTTAGCCATTTCCAGGGTGCCTCCTCCCACATTCTGGGTGTCCCCTCTGGGGCAGCATGCCCCGGCTGCTGCCGCTCCTCCTCCACAGCCTCCATCTGCAGCACCACCTCCTCCTCCTCCTTCCTTGATCGCTTGCCCTCCGCTCTCCTCGCCCTTCCGACTTGCTTCACCCGCCACGTTTCCCTACTTCTGTGTGCCCTTTAAATCTATGCTGCATGCTTTGGCCCTGGCTGGGGATCGTTTTGTTTGGTTCTGGCTGGTGATTGCCGTGCAGTCGTTTGGTTTTGCTGTTTCCCTCTGGGAATTGCTTTGACCACCCTTCCGGAAATGGTCTGGTCCGGACCTCCGAAAGGGTGGTTAGCTTTGTCCCCTGCTGGGGATTGTCTGTGGTGAACATCTGGCGAACGCCGAACAGACGTTATGTGCTCTTTGGCCCTACGACGGGGTTGAGCGTGGTTCACTGTGGTTCACTGTGATCTCGTAACATCTGAAAATACCCTATATGTACACAACTAATATCTATCTAAATCTAAGGGAGACAGGGAAAGGGAAAAGAAAAACTATCTATTATCTAATCAATTATCTATATAACTATTCTAATCTATATGTCTATAATATATATCTCTATCTAATCTATACTACTTATCTATATATAATGTACAAAGGAGAGAAAGGCAGGGAAAGGGATCCGGTAAAATGTAGGGTATGAGGAAGGAAAAGTATTGGTGGTAATACAATGAGGGCTAGGGAGGATTTTTTGTGTGCAAGCATCACAATTCTGTAAACGTAACCTGACAAGCAGAGCTCTCACAGAACGGAGAGAAAAAGCCTGGCCCTCCCATTATAAAGGTTGCAGTGCCCTCCCCCAGAACCCCCCTGATTGGTTGTGGGAGGCAGCAGGCATTGAGCAATCACAGAGTGCCATGAGACTGCTGGGGCCTGCTCGTGTTGCTCATTGACCAGAAATGCATCCATCAGACAGTGCTGAGCTGCTCGCCCCTCCCAACACAGGCACAGTTCAAGAGTTCAACCCTGTTTAGGACTCCAAGATGTCGGCTCCCTCCTCCCCTCTCCACATTTTCCCTCCAAAACCCGACTGCCACGGCACTAATAATGATGACAACATTGTTGTTTTCATTATCGTTGTCGTTATTCTCGGTTGTCATTTTCCTTATTGCAAGAACGAAAATGAAAACGACAATTTTCATTATCGTTATTGTAATAATGAAAATGACATGCGCACCCCTATCTTCATGGCCTTGCTTCTCCCTATCTTTCCAGTTGCATTTCCTGCTGTATTCAAACCCAGAAACGTCCCTTTCCCCAAGCTGTTAATTTTATCTCCTGTTCCCTAAATCATCTCCTTCCCTTATTCCATGCTGCCTCCTCCCCAAACACATCTGGACGTCGTGAAACCAGCAAAAAAATGTGGCCCTCGGTGGCCGGCCAGTCTGCACCCACCTGGATCTCTCTCTGTCCACACCTGAATTTAATACAGGCTGCCTCTCTCCCTGATGGGGATCTCAGCTCTGAACATTCCCCAGACTAGGGAGGAGAGTTAAATCTACCTCTGAACTTTGCAGAGAAGGCTCGGCTCAATTTAGGAAAGATCCGATGTTCAATGGTAAATAAATGAAAAAAACAGAACAAACCCAACAATAACACCCAAATCCTGAGAAAATCTCCTGACTGTGAGCTCTGCATAAGGAAGATATAAATAAAGTCACCAAAAGATACCATAGCAACAAATCGTAGCAGTTCACCATAAAGGGCAGATTTACAGTCTTGATTCTCTCTCCCTCCCCTCTGCCTCTTCCCTTTCTCTCCTGCTCCCGTCTTTTGCATCTGTCCAATGCATGGTTATAGCTAACATGATGGTGCATGCTAATCTCTGGCATCCTGCCATTGACCTTCAGAGGAGTTCCAAGCTGGGATGCATTTGACCCTGTGGATCTCCATACTGTGCGTACTCAAGGCTGAAAGCACCACTTTTTTTGAAGCTGGGCCCATAGCCCATAAATAAATTAGTGGCACGTAGGATAAGCAGCTGTTACTTGAACACAGAAACTGGAGAGCAACACTGAGAAACAGGAACAACAGCAAAGTACAGCAGCATGAAAAAACAACCACCATAAAAACCTCTGGTCCTCTGTTTCATCTCTCTCTCTCTCCCTTGAGCCATAGCTGACTTCCCGAAGCAGGCCTGATTTATTTTAATGCTCTTTTCCTTGTGAAGTTGTTGTGCTTTGAGCCAGTCTAGCCTGGTGGTTAAGCTGTTTGATTTGGACCAGTAAGACCAGAGTTCAAATCCCATGAACTCGATCATTGGGTGGCTGTGAAAGGAATGGGGATTGCCTGGGTAAGTCTTGTCAGGATCCGGGCTCTCACCTCAGTCACACTTAGCAGGGAACTCAGTTCACAGTCTTTATTCACTCCCCATACACAGTCTCTAAATCAGGATACAGTCTCTCAGCCAAGTATCATCCTCTGGCTTCTACTCACAGAGTATTTTCAAACACCATCAGACTTTGATCCTTCCTGTGGTGAGACCCCTCACCACGGACAGGATCAGGTCCTGCTGCCAACAAAAATGTCGGTGGCCAGGGCTGGGAAGGGGGCGGGGAGAAGGGAGGGACATGTGGACGTGGGTCTGCATGGCCCCACCCCCATGCTGCTCAGCACGGCACGCCCTCCCCCTCTCCCTGATGGGCAGGTGCAGCAGCCTATGAGGCCGTCACACCCACCTGGAAATGCTGCGGCCACTGGCCAGAGTTAGGTAGAATGGGCCATCGGAAGTGATGGCCTGCTCTACCGTAGTCCAGGGTAGGCTTCCCCGGACTGTGGCAGGGCTAACTCTGGGATGTGTGCTGGCAGGGAGCCCAGAGCACATCGCAGAGTTAACCCTGCCACGCTCTGTGGCGGACTCTGCTCCTGCTCGCAGCTAACATCTGCCAGGCAGGAGCACACGTGACACCGCCATAGGTGGCCACGCTGGAGTAAGAATGGAGATGCATGGGAGCGTCACATTTGAAAATACCCACAGTCTCTGGTCCCTGTGCCAGGCACACTACTCTGCACCCAAGCAAGCCTTCTCCGCCACAAGCCTTCTCAACCCAGGCAGTCCCTTCTGGATTTGGCTTGGCCTAGAGGCAGAACCCCCTTCCTGCTCCTGCCTCGTCTGTGTCGCCTCTCTTCTGAGCTCTGACTCCCCTTTATACACCCCTCTGGCCTGACTCTGCCAGGCCCACTCACACAGATGCTTCTGTTTAGGGGTTATCCACTGGTTCCGGCAGCACCTGCACCCCTCTGGCACCGTCACCATGCTGGTGCTAGCTCCCTCTTAAAGGGGCAGCAGCCCACAGGGTCTCTGCCCTGTCACAGTGGCGTTGGGCAAATCACTACCTCACAAACCTCAGCTTCCCAATTGTGAAATACGAATAATAATGATCTACCTCAGAGGGCTGTTGTGAGGGTGAACCAGATAAGGATTCTAAAGTGCTTTGAACACTGAATGTACTATATAGGCACTACACTGAAAACTGGGGTCGGTCCCAAGTCCTGCATATGCCACGTGCGTCCAGCTTGGGATTGCAGGCACTGACTAAATGTACTTTGCACACATTCCCTTAAAAGGTGGGGTGATGGTTTTTCCTGTGTATATTGTGTTAATGCAGCCGAATAGTCGGGAAGAGAATATACGAGTCTGGCAGGTTTCTTGGTGCACCAGAGTCTGGATTCTGCAGAAACCTGCAGTGAGGGTGACAGCCCAGATGTTTACAGACCTATTCTTCCAGATATTATAAGTTGGTTTTTTAGCTGCATGATAACAATAAGAAACACGGTACATTTTTACATCTCCTTGCATCTGTCTGCCAAGAAGGAATACGAATCTCAATTTTAATTCAGGGCAGTATATTGTTTTATGTAATATCACCCTGCCACTTCAGAGTAATTTGGACATTTTACATAGTGTTTTAATTTATACAGCAGTAACATTTCTAGGAGAAAGAATGAATAAAATTTACAGTATTACCCAGCCATGGAGACAGCGGCAGATTTTTAAAGTTAAAAATGAACAGTGTGAGACCAAGCTTGCAAGAGTCAGGAAAATGGAATCAAAACAACAGGAGAAACGAACCTGGGATAAAGAAGGGAAATAATAATAAGGGAAGACCATGTTCTTTAACTGTGATCTGAAGTTTTTGTTATTAAATCAAGTGAATAAATTACCAAATACAAAATTACCTTTCAGTAATAACAAGTCTTTCTTCATGACTCCTAGCATGGAATTTGATAAGGCCTATGGAGTCTTGCAGTCAAAGAAGAATATTTCAAAAGCAATGTTTGGAAGACAGATCGGAGAGAAGACAATGGTCTGTCTAAGTCTGAGAAGAGAGCCAAGTGCCCTGACATTTAGAGGAGATGGCTCAAGGTCATTTATAGCACTCAGGGATCGGGCACTTTAACTCTCCGCCTTTTGACTTCAGCTCTTGTTTCTCTGACAGTTCCCTCCATAGTTTGGAAGTTCAGATAATAGTAAGTGGCAGACTGGCCAGAAGGTTGTTCTTCCTCCCGTATACAGAGCTCTATATGCTTAGTCTAATTATACATAGGGGGCCGTTATATTGTCCCTTGAAGTAAGAGTAAATCAAAAGTCAATTGTCCATTTTAATCAGATTTAGCCGGAATGTAAGCTAGGAGAAGTTTCCAGTGACTGAAATTAGTTTGCACACAGTAAACATTTCAGCTCTAATCTTATCATTTAAAGTGAAAAATAGCAAGTGTAACACTGCAGGGAAAACCACCCCCACCCCCAATCGATAAACAAGGAAAGGGTTTAGAGAGGGTGTGGGGATAACTTTTTAATTGCCCTAGTGGATGATCAGATTCCTGATTTCAATTAAATTAATCAGTCTCCCAAACTGGAGATTGACAATGAACTGCAGACGCTTTCTCTCAGTCTCTCCCCTGGAGTAATATGTTTTGTGATGATCATCTTTGGAACTGCTTTCGACACACGCTGATGACTCAATTGTATAAGCTAATATTTCATAACAGAAATGGTACTTCTTTCTTTCTTTTTTCTGGGCACTTTTTTCTGTAGGAAACTTGCCAGCTCATGCTGTTCCAGAGTAGGGGTGTGCAATTCATTTTCGTTATTTATGATA
>QEPC01012160.1:2214625-2251117 GCA_003113815.1 Sphenodon punctatus | reverse complement strand
GTTTTGTAGAATTTTATTTTATAGCAGTATCAGATTATTAAGATGTCAAAAGATTTACTGCAACACTGTTTTGTATTTACTATTTGATGGTACCAAAATTATGTTTAAAGTGGAGGAAGGTGTGTCTGTAATTCTCTTTGTGTCTCTGGAGCAGTTTTATGGAAGTTTTCTCTGGAATTAGAGGGCAACTGTTGCATGGAGCTCTGTGGAGCTAGCTAGGAGATGTCCTGGTGTTTTTTATGGTGCTGTTGAGGGTGTCTGTGATGCGGGACATCCAGTGGCACTGTGTGGGGCTGTTCCATGGGCTCTGAGGAGCTAGGAGGTGTTTGTGTTGTGGGGCTGGCTCTTGTCTGAATTTGTCTGTGCTACGAGGTTCTTCTGTTTTCTGAAAACTGCATCCCTGCCAATATAATCGGGGACAGTTTCCTACAATAAGGATGCTGGGGAGAGGAGGAGGGGGGCAGAGGAGAGAATGCGGGAGGTAGAGGGGCCCAAATCCATTTCTTGTCCCTGGGCCCACTCCAACCAAGCTACGCCCCTGGATGCGCTCTATGTGGGGCTACCCTTAGTGACGATCTGAAGATTGAAGCTGGTGTAGAATGCTGTCGCCAGTCTCCTTATAGGGATGGGCTGCCATGAGCACATAACATCAGTACTCCATTTGCTGCACTAACTGCCTATAGTCTTCTGGGTCCAATTCAAGGTGTTGGTTATGACGTTTAAAGTCCTATATGGCCTGGGCCATGTGTACCTGCAGGACCACCTCATCCCTCATGTCCTGGATTGGTCCCTGCAGTCAGCTGCAGGCACCTTCTTGGAGGTCACCCAGGTTTTCCAGGGGGCGATGTTTGAGCGGGTGTTCTCAGTGGCCACACCTCAGCTGTGGAACTCTCTTTATTTATTTCAGTTCTTATAGCCAACCCCCTTCTGCCCAATGGCAGCTTGGGGTGGTGAACAAAATGCATTAAAACAAATACAAAAATATAAAACACTATAAAGCATCAATTAAAACAACAACAACAAAAAACAAACAAATGAGGCCCAAAAGATAACAAACACCCACCACTCCCAAAAAGAAAAATGAAAAAGAAAAACCTCTACCCATTACCTGTCCCCCTCACCAAAAGCCTGGTGAAACAATCAGGTTTTGCACTATCTACGGAAGGAGGGGAGGTCTGGAGAGATGCGAATCTCCACTGGGAGGGAGTTCCACAGCCGCAGCGCAGCCACCAAGAACGCCCTATCGAACATCACCCCCTGGGAACCTCCAAGAGGGAACACCTGGCCAACCGCAGGGGCCAATCCAGGACACAGGGGATGAGGCAGTCCTGCAGGTAGGTGGGGTCCAAGCCGTATAGGGCTTTAAAGGGGAGAATGAATACCTTGAATCTGGCCCAGAAGACTATAAGCAGCCAGTTCAGACAGCGGAGCACTGTTGTTATGTGCTCCCAGCAATCCGTCCTCACCAGAAGGTGGGCCGCTGCATTCTGCACCAGCGGCAGCCTCCGGGTCATCACCAAGGGTAGCCCCACATAGAGTGTGGGTGATTTCAGATGTGACGGGTGCCCTATTGGCCCCGTCATGGAATCACCCTATTGATTCCCTGGCGGAATCTGACCGGCCCATCAACAGACGAGCTGGCAGATTTCGCTGGGGAATCGGAGAGGGGGTGGGGCTGCACGGCGCAACGTGCAGCCGCAGAGCCCCACCCTCCCACGCTTCCGAGGCTTCCCGCCCTCTGGGAGATGGGTGGGTCCAGCGGCCAATGCGGCTGCAGTGCCCGCCCACCCCCCAGGGTATTGACCACGGCCCGGAACCGGCGGTGAGCATGGCCGCCGATTCCGGGCCGTGGGCAGGGCCAGACGAGATGTTACCATGCTCAACCACAGTGAATCACACCGTGGTTGAGCATGGTAATGTCACATCTGTTGGAGCAAAAAGTGATTCCCTCCAGGTGTTCACCCCCAGCGGGAATCACTTTGAGATGGTACCCAGATCATCCTTGAAAGCGTGGTTATTTTGCTCACCGCTGGTGGTTCACCATGGTGAAGATCTGGTGGTGCGCAAACACACGTTACGGGGCCATCCACCACCACGGGGGATTCACCGTGGTTGAGTGTGGTACCGTAACGTCTGAAAATGGCCTGTGTTGCAGTAGTCTAATCTTGAAGTGATGAATGCATGGATGATGGTGGCAAGGTCAGAGTCTGAGATATATGGCCGAAGGTGATGGATCAGATGTAATTTACTAAATGCCCTCCTCACTACAGCCGCCACCTGGGCATCCCGGTGGAGCTGTGAATCGAGGAGGGCTTCCAGACTCCAAACCTGAGGGACCAAGGAGGGGTGCACCCCATCAATGATGGGGGCCTCAACTCCCTTGCCCTGTCCTACCAACATCACCTCTGACTTGTTGGAATTCAGCTTCAGATGACTCGTCCTCATTCAAACCCACCCACCCACCTCAGCCAGACACTGGTTAAACACCAAGACTGCTGGGCCTGGGTCAGATGAAAATGAGAGGTAGAGCTGGGAGTCATCAGCATATTGATGATACTGCACCTCAAACCTTCTCACGTTCCATGTACATGTTCAACAGGAGAGGGGACAGAATGGATCCCTATGGAACTTGACATGTGAGATCCAGTAAGATGTAAAATCCTACAACATCACATACTGAGTTCTACCAGCCAGGCAAGAGAAGAACCATTCAAGAACCATTCCGCCCACCCCAGCACGGTCCCACAGGCGAGTCACCAGCATCTCATAATCAACCATGTCAAAAGCAGCCAAAAGATCTAACAAAATTAAAAGAATGGACCGTCTCGGTCCAACACCAGGCACAGATCGTCGACCAAGGTCACAAGTGCAGTCTCAGTGCCATAGCCCAAACGAAAGTCAGACTGTGAGGGATCAAGGAATCCGATGCGGTCCAGATGCCCCTGGAGCTGGTGGGCCACTGCCCATTCAATAACCTTCCCTAAAAAGGGGTGGTTAGAGACTGGCTGATAGCTAGCGTCAATGTCAAGAAATGGCTTCTTGAGCAAGGGCTGCACCACAGCCTCCTTCAAGCACCCCGCAACCCTGTCCCCCTCAAAGGAGTCATTGACAACCCCCGCCAGCAGCAGTCCCAACTTCTCCTGGCTGGCTTTCATGAGCCAGGACAGACAAGGATCAAGTTCACAAGTTGCAGCCCTCACAGCCCCCAGCAACTTCACCCCATCAGTGGACTATACCTCCTGAAATCGACCACACCAAACCAGACCAGGGGCATTCATAACTTCAGGTACACCCACTGCATCGAATTCAGTATCAAAGTTGTGGTGCATATGAGCGATTTTATCTCCAAAATAGTCAATAAACATGTCACAGCAAGCACTAGATGACTCCAGTTCCAGGCAGAGGGAGGCCGGGCTGAACAGGCCATTCACCACCCAGAAAAGCTCAGCTGGACACAACATTGTGGATGCTATGATGATGGCAAAGAAGTGCCTCTTTGCTACCCACNTAAAATCCTACAACATCACATACTAAGTTCTACCAGCCAGGGAAGAGCAGAACCATTCAAGAACGATTCCGCCCACCCTAGCATGGTCCCACAGGCGAGTCACCAGAATCTCATAATCAACCATGTCAAAAGCAGCCAAAAGATCTAACAAAATTAAAAGAGTGGACCGATCTCGGTCCAACACGAGGCACAGATCGTCGACCGAGGTCACAAGCGCAGTCTCAGTGCCATAGCCCATAGGAAAGCCAGACTGTGAGGGATCAAGGAATCCGATGCGGTCCAGATGCCCCTGGAGCTGGTGGACCACTGCCCATTCAATAACCTTCCCTAAAAAGGGAAGGTTAGAGACTGGCTAATAGCTGGCGTCAATGTCAAGAAATGGCTTCTTGAGCAAGGGCTGCACCACAGTCTCCTTCAAGCACCCCACGACCCTGTCCCCCTCAAGGGAGGCATTGACAACCCCCGCCAGCAGCAGTCCCAGCTTCTCCTGGCTGACTTTCATGAGCCAGGACGGACAAGGATCATGTTCACAAGTTGCGGCCCTCACAGCCCCCAGCAACTCCACCGCATCAGTGGACTATACCTCCTGAAATCGACCACACCAAACCAGACCAGGGGCATTCATAACTTCAGGTACATCCACTGCATCAAATTCAGTGTCAAACTTGTGGTGCATATGAGCGATTTCATCTCCAAAATAGTCAATAAACATGTCACAGCAAGCACTAGATGACTCCAGTTCCAGGCAGAGGGAGGCCGGGCTGACCAGCCCATTCACCACCCAGAAAAGCTCAGCTGGACACAACGTTGTGGATGCTATGATGGTAGCAAAGAAGCGCCTCTTTGCTACCCACGTAGCAATGGTACAGGCCTGTAACACTGCTCTATGCCACAATCAGTCAGCTTCAGTGCAAGTACAGTGCCACCATCACTCTAACCATCTCACCTCTTACTTCAGCTGAGGCAGCTCTTCCATGAACAAGGTGTTCCAGAGAACAACGAGGTCATTGAGTGATCTGCCATCAAGGTTGGGAGGCATATCCCGTGGAGCATTCTGGAACCGCTTCGGTTCCACAAGGCTTCGGGGGCAAAACATGGAAATGAATTCTACACCCTGCCGGGGGCAGAAATGTACCAGAAGACTGGCCCATAGAAGATAA
Organism: Sphenodon punctatus; assembly: GCA_003113815.1. NCBI lineage: Eukaryota > Metazoa > Chordata > Lepidosauria > Sphenodontia > Sphenodontidae > Sphenodon > Sphenodon punctatus. The sequence continues at coordinate 2,246,449 of QEPC01012160.1, read as the reverse complement.
TGGTCAGTCTATGGCAAGGGCATAGATGACACCTCCCCCACTAATGGACCCTCCCGCCTCTAGGCTAGTGCAGAATACCAAATTTAGAGTATGCCCTCCCTCATGAGTCAGGCCAGACACCACCTAAGACAGACCCATATTTGCCATGGTGGCCATGAACTCTTGCTCCACCCCCTTAACACTGGTATCAGCAGANGTTCTTATAGCCAACCCCCTTCTGCCCAATGGCAGCTTGGGGTGGTGAACAAAATGCATTAAAACAAATACAAAAATATAAAACACTATAAAGCATCAATTAAAACAACAACAACAAAAAACAAACAAATGAGGCCCAAAAGATAACAAACACCCACCACTCCCAAAAAGAAAAATGAAAAAGAAAAACCTCTACCCATTACCTGTCCCCCTCACCAAAAGCCTGGTGAAACAATCAGGTTTTGCACTATCTACGGAAGGAGGGGAGGTCTGGAGAGATGCGAATCTCCACTGGGAGGGAGTTCCACAGCCGCAGCGCAGCCACCAAGAACGCCCTATCGAACATCACCCCCTGGGAACCTCCAAGAGGGAACACCTGGCCAACCGCAGGGGCCAATCCAGGACACAGGGGATGAGGCAGTCCTGCAGGTAGGTGGGGTCCAAGCCGTATAGGGCTTTAAAGGGGAGAATGAATACCTTGAATCTGGCCCAGAAGACTATAAGCAGCCAGTTCAGACAGCGGAGCACTGTTGTTATGTGCTCCCAGCAATCCGTCCTCACCAGAAGGTGGGCCGCTGCATTCTGCACCAGCGGCAGCCTCCGGGTCATCACCAAGGGTAGCCCCACATAGAGTGTGGGTGATTTCAGATGTGACGGGTGCCCTATTGGCCCCGTCATGGAATCACCCTATTGATTCCCTGGCGGAATCTGACCGGCCCATCAACAGACGAGCTGGCAGATTTCGCTGGGGAATCGGAGAGGGGGTGGGGCTGCACGGCGCAACGTGCAGCCGCAGAGCCCCACCCTCCCACGCTTCCGAGGCTTCCCGCCCTCTGGGAGATGGGTGGGTCCAGCGGCCAATGCGGCTGCAGTGCCCGCCCACCCCCCAGGGTATTGACCACGGCCCGGAACCGGCGGTGAGCATGGCCGCCGATTCCGGGCCGTGGGCAGGGCCAGACGAGATGTTACCATGCTCAACCACAGTGAATCACACCGTGGTTGAGCATGGTAATGTCACATCTGTTGGAGCAAAAAGTGATTCCCTCCAGGTGTTCACCCCCAGCGGGAATCACTTTGAGATGGTACCCAGATCATCCTTGAAAGCGTGGTTATTTTGCTCACCGCTGGTGGTTCACCATGGTGAAGATCTGGTGGTGCGCAAACACACGTTACGGGGCCATCCACCACCACGGGGGATTCACCGTGGTTGAGTGTGGTACCGTAACGTCTGAAAATGGCCTGTGTTGCAGTAGTCTAATCTTGAAGTGATGAATGCATGGATGATGGTGGCAAGGTCAGAGTCTGAGATATATGGCCGAAGGTGATGGATCAGATGTAATTTACTAAATGCCCTCCTCACTACAGCCGCCACCTGGGCATCCCGGTGGAGCTGTGAATCGAGGAGGGCTTCCAGACTCCAAACCTGAGGGACCAAGGAGGGGTGCACCCCATCAATGATGGGGGCCTCAACTCCCTTGCCCTGTCCTACCAACATCACCTCTGACTTGTTGGAATTCAGCTTCAGATGACTCGTCCTCATTCAAACCCACCCACCCCCCGACCTCAGCCAGACACTGGTTAAACACCAAGACTGCTGGGCCTGGGTCAGATGAAAATGAGAGGTAGAGCTGGGAGTCATCAGCATATTGATGATACTGCACCTCAAACCTTCTCACGTTCCATGTACATGTTCAACAGGAGAGGGGACAGAATGGATCCCTATGGAACTTGACATGTGAGATCCAGTAAGATGTAAAATCCTACAACATCACATACTGAGTTCTACCAGCCAGGCAAGAGAAGAACCATTCAAGAACCATTCCGCCCACCCCAGCACGGTCCCACAGGCGAGTCACCAGCATCTCATAATCAACCATGTCAAAAGCAGCCAAAAGATCTAACAAAATTAAAAGAATGGACCGTCTCGGTCCAACACCAGGCACAGATCGTCGACCAAGGTCACAAGTGCAGTCTCAGTGCCATAGCCCAAACGAAAGTCAGACTGTGAGGGATCAAGGAATCCGATGCGGTCCAGATGCCCCTGGAGCTGGTGGGCCACTGCCCATTCAATAACCTTCCCTAAAAAGGGGTGGTTAGAGACTGGCTGATAGCTAGCGTCAATGTCAAGAAATGGCTTCTTGAGCAAGGGCTGCACCACAGCCTCCTTCAAGCACCCCGCAACCCTGTCCCCCTCAAAGGAGTCATTGACAACCCCCGCCAGCAGCAGTCCCAACTTCTCCTGGCTGGCTTTCATGAGCCAGGACAGACAAGGATCAAGTTCACAAGTTGCAGCCCTCACAGCCCCCAGCAACTTCACCCCATCAGTGGACTATACCTCCTGAAATCGACCACACCAAACCAGACCAGGGGCATTCACCACCCAGAAAAGCTCAGCTGGACACAACATTGTGGATGCTATGATGATGGCAAAGAAGTGCCTCTTTGCTACCCACGTAGCAATGGTACAGGCCTGTAACACTGCTCTATGACACAATCAGTCAGCTTCAGTGCAAGTACAGTGCCACCGTCACTAACCGTCTCACCTCTTGCTTCAGCTGATGCAGCTCTTCCATGAACAAGGTGTTCCAGAGAACAATGAGGTCATCAAGTGATCTGCCATCAAGGTTGGGAGGCATATCCCCCGGAGCATTCTGGAACCACTTCGGTTCCACAAGGCTTCGGGGGCAAAACATAGAAATGAATTCTGCACCCTGCCGGGGGCACACATCTACCAGAAGACTGGCCCATAGGAGATAATGGTCAGTCCATGACAAGGGCATAGATGACACCTCCCCCACTAATGGACCCTCCCGCCTCTAGGCTAGTGCAGAATACCAAATTTAGAGTACGCCCTCCTTCATGAGTCAGGCCAGACACCACCTAAGACAGACCCATATTTGCCATGGTGGCCATGAACTCTTGCTCCACCCCCTTAACACTGGTATCAGCAGAGGCACGCCTCTCTCCGGATCGTCCCTCCTTCCGTAGACAATGTAAGACCTGGCTATTTCATCAAGCATTTGGTGAGGGAGATGGGTAGTGGTTGGTTTTTTTTCTTCTCTTTTCTTTTTTCTTTTCCTTTTGAGGGATATTGGGTTATTCAGGCCCATCTGCTGCTATATTTTAATAGTGTTTATTGTATTATTTTTATTGTGTTTTTTGTATCTGTTGTATTTTGTATTTGGATAGTATGTTTTTATCCTACTATATGCCACCCCAAGTTGACTGGAAGGGCTCACAAGTGGGTGGGGAAGGGGAAGTACCCAGGAGGGACACCTTGTGACACCTGGCTTATCTTGGTTCATCCTGGGCCACAAGTCAGCTGTAGGGCTGAATTGCTCTTTGCTCTTGTGCAAGAAAATCACATCTAAAACCAGTACAAAACTATGAGCATGCACACATACAAATCTGCTCGTACCTTTCAAACCACCCCAAGTGTAAGTTCTTTCCTTAAGCCCCTTTGGCAAGAGGCACAAGCTAAAAATTTCAGACATTTTACTGCTAATTCACTTGTGCGTGGCAATAGCAAGTGTTTCCCAAATGGTCCAATCTTTCTTGGCGCACCTCTGACTTAAGAGAGTCCTCCTTCCAGTTAATTAACATGAATCTGAGAGCTACCAGAATGAGCGTTTGATGAGTGACTTCCTTCCTCTGGGAGAGGATCATCCACCCCAAAGAACTGTTCCCTGGTATACTCTCCCTTGAACTCTTTCAACTTGGCATCACAACCTGACTGTTTTCCATCTCTATAACTAGAAATGCCTGTGGAAAGTTATGCTCTTTTATCCACTTCTGTAAGATTTCATTTTTGTCCTTTCTCATTTAGCATTTTTTTCCCCTTTAAAAAAGGGAAAGTGTTGCTGATGCTGCAGCCCTTGAAAGTGAAGTTTTCCATCTGTTCTCAGAAAAAGTACATCACCAGCAGGACTGGCTTTCCCATACCATACCAGGAAAATGCCCAAACTACTTCTGAATAGAACTGAAATGAGTACCCTCAAAAACAGGTCAACCTGAAAATCAGGTACTAACTGGTACCCGACTAGTGCTTGTTGGGTTATCTGATGTACCATTTTTCTGACTTCCAGTACCGCTTTTTTGACTTCCGGTATTGACGTCCATTACCTATTTTCCATGAGTAACTCAGGATTGGTATTCTGGGGTAATTGGTTCCCCGACTAGTTATTGGGTAGCCTGTTGAGCACCCAGTAAAGTACTCGAAATTGCAAGTCTTACTGGTAGCAAATGAACTATCTGTTTCAGTTCTACGTATAAGAGGATTAAAACCTGTAATTATAGAGCATGACCCAGGTACACCAGCCCACTGAAGGAAGTGCAACGTTGGTGGCCAGGGGACCATGCACCAATGGAACAAAACAGACGTGTTCACTCTATGAAACCCTCACTAGTTGATTGCCTTTGGATCAGAGTGTAGACAGGGGATCTTGCTATCTTCGTCTGAGAGAGCCACAGGCATGTTCCCTTTCAGCTCACCTGGTGATTGTGATGTTACAAATAATTCCTGAGTTTCTGTCAATTTTTCAGACTGTTCAGCTATATTATGGGCACTTTGTTACAAGTAGGGCTCTTCAGTTTATTAAGTAGCCACTTCCAGTTCATTGGATGCAATCCCAAACTCCATCGACCATGTGGATTCTGCACGACACAATGTCTCTGCTACAGATTTGCATGCTGTTTGCGTACACGTGCGTGGGTTACGCTTGGGTTCTGTGGGCCATAGGTTTGGCTGAACCGTCTTTGCGCACGAGGTAATATTTAGGGCAAATAGTTTCCGTCTTGATTAGATATAAACTTACATTTAAATTTCAGCACAGGATGGGAAGGCAGGTGATTCATCACACACTATGATGAATCACAGCACAATGTCATTTGTTAGATTTTCAACCTGCCCCTCCTTAGCATCCAGTGACTTGCCCCTCTGTTATATGACCGATCTCCTGAAAGAGGGGAGATGTGTCACAGAGAGTATACCCAGACATTAAGCTACAGGGAGGAGATGTGAGGATCCTATGTCAGTTGGAGCAAGTTCCCTTTTCCCTACCTCCCTAGTGGGGTCAGAAAAGCATCATAAGGCTAGAAAGATGGAACTTGCAGGTCTTGATCCTAAGTTGTGAAGTGAAGTGAGTACTGTCCCTCAGGACCCACCAACAAAGTCTTGACTCAAATTCCACCAAAGTCACTGGAGAGGCTCCTGCTGATTTTAATGGGCTTTGAGCCAGGGAGAGGCAGCTTAATCTCCCTGTCCTAAAACTATAGTACAAAGAAAGACTAATTTCATTTAGACTGGGGAGTTTGGTAGAGGCCATCTTGGGCCAGAAATCTGAGCCTACGCCTGACCCAAGGCCAACTATACTGACCTAAAAACAAACCAAGGCCCAACACAACTGGGCTCTTCTGAACCCACGCCCAATGTGTCTTGCTGGGCCTGCCGCCCACAGAGGCAGATCAAAGTCAGAAGGAAGGTGAGCTGAAATGGGCAGCACATTTGCTTCCTATGGGTAATAAGTAACCACATTTTTGAGTGGTCTATCAGGTGCCTGACTTGTACCCAAGTATTGAGTCAGGCACCCAATTACCCCAAAATAGTGGGGTATTACCATTTACCGAGTTACCGATCCACCATTTTACCAATTGGTAGCCATTGATAAGATGGTAAATCATGAATTGGGGCAGAAAGTAGAAAACTCAGTACCCGATATTGGAAAATCATTACCAGAAGTAAAAAAAAATGGTATGAAAAATGGTAAAATCAGAACATCGGATAGCATGCTGAGCACAAATAGGGTACCAAATTTCCAAAATGGCGCCGACAGTGTCGGCAGACCCAATGTTGCTGAGTTGGATCGTGTACTACAATTTTGATGGGTATAACAGTTTTTATGGATACTCAGTTCAGCTCTATAGAAGGACAGAGTTCAAGCTCATATCAAATGGCAATTAGAGTTTAAGGTGCCAGGTTGGGAGCTAAATGCCAAAGAGTGGAGCTGACAGAAGTTCATAACATTAGTTGGAAAACCAAACCACTCCTTCTTGTGCTACATTCTCCCCCTCGTCAATGAGGCATGTCCCAAGCAGTCTACTCACATCTCCCCTGAGTAGCTCACTGGCAGTGAGGATTGAATTGGGCCCTCTCATTCCATCTACATCAGCTTCTACTGTCTCAGCTGAAAGAAATGGGTCTGTTAACTCTGAAGATGTAAGGAACCTGGCCTTGAACCAGCAACCTTAGGGCTGTGACCTGTTCCCTAGTGCCACTGCTAGTCACTGGTTTGGGCCTTGTGTGTGTTCTGCTGACCCTCCCTCTCCTGGCTTGGTCACACACCCCTAGACCTCCTGATAGGCTACTTGTTCTCCTGTTTGGTTCAATGCCCACAGGTTCCTGGTTAGCTGTTGGCCTGTGTATTAGGTCAACCTGAAGCCACAGGAAGCTGAGTGGAGCATGTGTTCATTCCTTCCTGTTTCCTGGACCCTGTTGCTGACTGTATCCTGGTTTGTTTGCCCCTTGAACTTGCTCTGCTTTGAACCCTGTTTTGGACCTGCCTAACCTATTTCCCAGTATCTGGCCTGCCTGCTTCCTCCATCTTGTTTTCTACCAGTTTTTCTGCCCCATCTATCTCTCCATTATTATTATTATTATTAAGAAGCATTTATACAGCGCCAGCAATGTACCTGGCACTTTGCAAAGTAATTGAATAGATACGGTCCCTGACCTATGGCTTACAATCTGAGAGACTGGGGAGGAGGAGGGGGAGATGAAGGAAGGGGAACAGAGGGAGAGACAAGGAGTGTAACATTCATGAAGATGCAAGGTCTCAGGTGCATGTGCTTGGCTTGGTTACATCAAGAATGATGGCTGGTTGGTCCATGTGCTGAGGATAGGAGTACACAGACCTCAGGTAACAGAATGTACTGGATGGAGGGTATCACCGTATCAGCAGGAGTTAGGTGAGGGGAGCGAGAAGTCAGGGAAGGCAGAGCGTAAGAGGTGGGTCTTGAGGAGGGATTTGAAGGTACAAAGGGAGGGGGCGAGGCAGATGTGGGCAGGGAGGGAGTTCCAGACATGGGGGGCAGCTAGGGAGAAGGGACAAAGGTGGTTATGGGAGCAGGGGAGGCATGGGAGGGCGAAAGAGGGGACAGAAAAGGAGCGGAGTTCACGGACTGGAGTACAGAGGGAAATTAGCGCAGAGAGGTAGGGGGTAACAAGGTTGTCAAGAGCTTTATAGGTGAAAACTAGGAGCTTGTGTAGGATTCATTCAGGAAGAGGCAGCTAGTGAAGAGAGGAGAGGAGGGGCTGCACATGGTCGAAGTGACAGGTGAGGTGGATAACCCTGGCAGCAGAGTTTTGGACGGAGATAAGGGGGGAAAGATGAGAGCGGGAGAGGCCAGTGAGAAGGAGGTTACAGTAATCGAGGCGAGAGATGACCAGGGCATGAACAAGGGTTTTGGCAGAGGAGATATAGAGGAAAGGGCGAATCTTAGCAATGTTATGGAGGGAGAAGCAACAGGATTTGGCAACAGAGTCGATGTAGGGTTTAAAAGAAAGGCATGAGTCAAAGATGAAGCCTAAGCTACGGACTTGGGGGATGGGAAGGATGGTCACCCCATCGATGAGGATCGACAGGGAAGATGGAGAGGAAAGATGAGGGGGGAAGATAAGGAGTTCAGTTTTAACCATGTTGAGTTTGAGCTGACGTTGAGACATCCAGGTAGAGATGTCAGAGAGACAGCTGGTGAGGTGAGCTTGAATCGCTGGAGAGAGAGAGGGGGAGTAGAGAGAGAGAGTTTAGTGTCATCAGCATAGAGGTGATATTGGAAGCCATGGGAGGCAATGAGTTTGCCTAGGGACAGGGTATAGATAGAGAGGAAAGGGCCAAGGACAGAGCCTTGGGGAACACCAACTGAGAGTTGAAGGGAGGAGGAGGTGGAGTTGGCAAGAGACACATTGAAGGAACGGTCAGGGAGGTAGGAGGAGAACCAGTCAAGGATGGAGCCATGGAAGCCAAGGGAGTGAAATGAATCCAGCAAGAGTGAGTGGTCAACAGTATAGAAGGCAGTAGAGAGGTCAAGGAGGACAAGAATGGAATACAGGTGATTAGATTTAGCCACAAGAAGATTGTTAGTGATCTTAGCGAGAGCAGTTTCAGTAGAGTGAAGGGGCCAAAAGCCAGATTGGAGGGGGTTAAGGGATGAGTTGGTGGAGAGGAAGTCGAGGCAGCGGGAGTAGACAACACATTCAAGAAACTGAGAAGCAAAAGGAAGGAGTGAGACAGGACGTTACTGAAGGGTCAGAGAGGTCAAGAGTGGACTTTTTGAGGATAGGAGAGACAGTGGCATGCTTGAAAGTGGATGGGAAGGAAGCAGTAGAGAGGGAGAGGTTGATGATGAGCAGGAGGGAAGGGACAACAGTGGAATCAATGGAGGTCAGGAAGCGAGAGGGGATGGGGTCAAGGGGGCAAGCGGAAGGGTTGGAGGAGGAGAGCACAGAGGAGATTTCCTCAAGGGAGGTGGGAGGGAAGGAGGACAGGAGAGAAGGAGGGGGAGGAGGGAGAGGGGTGGGAGTAGGAAGAGGAGAGGAGTGGGAAGTGATGTTGAGGTGGATCTTGTCTATCTTGGAGGTGAAGAAGGAAGCAAGATCCTGAGCAGAAAGGGAAGAGGGAGAAGGAGGACAGGGGGTGTTGAGGAGGGAGTCAAAGGTGGAGAACAGGTGGCAAGGGTCCCAAGAACAGGACTTAATGTGGGAGGCAACTCTCTAGCGAGGGAGGCAGCAGAAGTAAGGGAGGAGAGACAGAATTTGAAGTGAAGGAAGTCAGCATGATAGCGGGATTTGCGCCAAAGGCGTTCAGCAGCATGGATGCAGGAGTGGAGATGGCGGATCGTTGTCTTCCTTCCCTTCCAGAATGCCAGCCTGCTGCCTGTCCCTCTCCCCCTGGTTCATATGTTGGTCCCCAGCCTGTCCTTGGACTTGATCCTGTGCTACTCCTGAACCTACACCCCAATCCTGTCTCTTTAGACCCCAATCCTGCACCAATGTCCTGGACCTGATCCATCACTGCTTTCGGTACCCAATTCCCAGTGTGTTCCAGAGAGAGGATAGAGGCTTATACAGATGGAATGAGAAGTCCTCAGTTCAATCCCTGCTGCCAGCAGCCCCTGGGGTGTCAGGCTACAGAAGGAAATACTCCGATTTATTTCCTGAATACCAAGGACCCTATTCCTTTCAGTTTTGCTTAGAAACAAGTGTTCTTTAAAGTGCAAGGAAGGGGCTGATGGGTGATCCAGGGAGCTACCTCCACCAGAAGTACTGAAAACCTGTCAGCTCTATTGGCCTCAATGGTGCTTCCATAACTTGCTCCCTGACCTAGAAAAAGCAAACGAAAGCTCATGTAGTTTATTTAAAAATTTAATATGCCCTTTCTTTTTCTCCTTTAGGAGGATACGGTGCAACTTCAGATTCTAACCCCAAGAGCTACAGAAAAGATGAGAACGATTCCCTGAAAAATAGCCATTAATAACCAGCCAATGGATCAAAGGCATCCCCAGAGGTTCCTTCACATGGAGAACTTTGTGACCATTTCTTGGTGTGGGGGGGTCGTTACTGAACTGAACCATTTTCTTTCTTGTAAAGCTAGGGAGTAAGCTAACTTTGCATCATAAATATTTAAATAGATCCCTTTTTGAAAGCAGACTGATTACCATTGACTTGTTCAGCTATTGCCTAGAGAGGAGAGAAGAAAAAAAAATCTTCCTTGTTATGCAACCTCACCCTGATCCGATTATTCTGCCTGGAATCACAATGGCCAAGTGACTCTTATTGAGGAAACATGGAAACCTGTTATACTAAACAAAGGAAAACCCAACACATATTATTGGGATCCATCAGGTAAAGTTACCTTCAAGATCTCTCTCACAGGGTCCTAAATGTCACCCAATTAGTTCTCATCTAATTTATGCAGGGGGGCTCATTAGGGGCATGAGCAGCGACTAGCAAACTGAAGAAAATTAAGTAGTTCCTCAGGGAATTGATTCTGTTTTATCAAATGACTCTAGGACTGAACTAGTGCACTAACATGAAGCAATGTTTCAAAGTCATTCAGGGAGGGGATAGTTTAATTTTCAAAGCATCACATCGGCAAACCGGAGATTTGGTTCTCTCTCCTGCTGAATTGAGTCAGTGTGAAGAATGAGCAAAGGACTGCATATTGTACTCACTTGGTGTGAGTGTAAATTAGAGCTGAAACAATTTTCTGCTGCGATCCGGTAACCGGTTGGATTCATGGTATCGGATCCAGTGAGGACTGGATCCATCTGGATCTTTCATTATCCAGGCGTTCTTTATGTTCTCTGTTAAATTCACAGGGGAAAGAAGGTGTGTCCAGAATAAGGAAAACTCTAGATTGGAAAGGTCTGGATAAGTAGAACTGTACCACATGCACATAAATAAATAAATAAATAAATAATAGTCAAGGGAATCCAAACTCTTTCCTTGTTTAGATAGGCCATTAGAAAGGATCACATGTATAACCATTCCCTGTTGTGTCTCTTGATTCCTTCAGCAAACTGAAAATGTTTTTGTAACTGGATATCTTCTGAGAGGATTCCCTACTGCTGGACCACGTTCTTAGTCTCCGGTGTACAAATAGTGGGGTGTCCAGATCAGATGATCACAATGGTTCCATCTTGCCATGGAAATCTACAAAGCTGGAAATTGGAATTATCCAAGACTAATGAAATTTGCTTTCATGTCTTGCATTACCTTTGCCAGGAAATAATGAAAGCTAGTACTTAGAAATGCAGAATATCTATTCCATCCCACGCTTCATTATATGCCAGTATCAACAAAGCAGATGTGAAGATTACTAGCAGACAAAACAGTTTGCATAAAGCTCCGATGTATGCCCCATGATGGCAGGAAGAGCACATTTCAATTAGGAAAGGGTGACCCCTCCCTCCCTAGTCCCTTCCACCCTCCCCCAACCCAAGTCTTGGTTTGACATTACCACCCAGACTTCAGCTGCTTATTTCTACATTTTTTACTAGCTTTGGGCACAGTCAGTTGGAAGAACATGTTGGCTGAAATCGATTAATAATTTACATTATGAAATAATATCTTCAGGAAAAAACCAATGGGGGCTTGTAATTGTTGTCTGCTGTTGTGTCATATGCACAGTGTGGTCGAAATTAGAGTTGAAAGTAATATTTGTGGCAGATATCTTATCCATCGTATTTTTCTGCTTTGATCTGGATTTGATTAATAAGATTTCCTGCCTGGTGAGAGCTGAAATGGGTATCACATTTACTAGGGTTGCAACACCGGGGAGAATACTGGGTACCGGATGTATCGGTATCGGATCTCCCAGGTACCGGATTTACCGGTATCGGCATACCGGATTTTTAACTTTGGCCGCGGTACCGGATTTTTTACATTGCGGCTATTCACTTTAATGGCTGCGGCCAATGTTAAAAATCCGGTATGCCAGTACAGGTAAATATCGGATTTATCGGATTAAGCTGATACACCCAAATACCGGCAATATCGGATCTCGGGAGAACAGATATTCCCACCCCTAACATTTACTACCTGCAGGTAATACCCACATTTTTGAGTACCATGTCAGGTACTTGACAGGCTACTTAATTACCGATCGGGTAGCTGGAAACCTCCCAAATTGGTAACTGTATATTGTGACAGATAATGGAAAAATTGGGACAGAAACAAACAAACAAACAAAAAAGGTCTGACAGTCAACATTCTGGCACCAGAAGCCAACTTTCTGGGACAGAAAACAAAAAAAATATCATTATGGAAGTTGATAAATTTCAACCTGCGGTTGGCCGAGAGTGCCCTCCTCAAGGTCCCCCGGATTTCTCAGGTGTCGACCTTGCGGAGGGCGTTCAGCTGTGGAATTCCCTCCCACCGGAGGTCCGCCTGACCACCGACCTCCCCTCTTTCCGTAGACAATGTAAGACCTGACTATTTTGCTGTGCCTTTCCCGAGGGAGATGGGCTGGGTGGGCTGGGTTAGGGTGGGGTAGGGGGTAATTTGTTTTATTGTGGGGTTTTTAACTGTATTGTTGTTGTTTTTTTATCTGTTTTAATATGTTGTTAGCTGCCCTGAGATGCTTTTAGCAGGAGGGGGCAGCATACAAATTTTAAAATAAATAAATAAATAAATAAATAAATAAATTGGTACTGACTGTCAACATTCTGAGACATTGGGTATCCAAATCGACTCAAAACTGGGTACCAATCAGTACCCGATGTTGTCGGGTCAATTCGGATTGCAGAAATTTTCTGGGTATACCTGTTCTTTTTTTTTATTATTTATTTATTTATTTATTTTTCCATACCGTAAGGTACACTTTAAATCATCAGACACTGTTATCTTCATACAAACAAACCAAAAAGATAAAAAAGAAAGAAAAAGAAATCAAACTATTTACAGTTAAGTAATATCTATTCTTTTCAGGTACTCATTTCAGCTTTATGCCTGACTCATACTGTGGCCCCTCAGCACAGTGTCCCTACTCACTATTATGCTTCCTCCTATACTTCTACAGATGAAACCCTCACATACTCTTGGGAACACGCGCGCGCACACACACACACACACACACACACACACACACACACACACAGCCTACCATTAGCTGCTGCAGACTATAAAAGGGAACATTTCAGGAAGTGGGCATTGTCGGAGGAAGCAGAAGGGTCAGCTGGACACAGCTCCAGACCGGCTCGTTGCCTGCCAGCCCTGTTATACTCTCCAATATCAGGATATTGACTCTCCAATATTAATCCTTGCTTTGGCTCTCTGACTGCAACTCTGCTGATCCCTTGGTTCAGATGCTGGCCTCATACCCCTCTTCCTGGAATTCTACCTTACTGGATCCAGACTGCACCTCTGGCAACTAGAACTGCCACAGTCTTGGTCACTGAGGCACCCAATAGGCAGCAGGTTCTCTTTGGCTTTGATTGATCGATTGTTTATTTACAGCCATAGGCCAAATACAGGTTCTCTTTGGGAAGCACACCGCTTCAGGTCAGTGGTACAGCAACCTGGCCCCACTCTCTCCCAGCAATCAAGGGTGGTGTGATGGTGCTTACCTACTTCCTAACAGCCCTTCTGCTGGCTACTTCTTATTGCAAGCAGCAGCATCATGACAGCAGGATCAAGGCCAGTAAGTCAACAAATCTGGGGGGTGGGGGATACCAGGGGCTGGAGGTCAGTGGGATCAGTCCCAAAGCCCCTGTGCACAGTGTACATGCGGACCTCATGCGTTGTGTGCACCACGCAGTCCCCATAACAGGAGTGCATATGGCTTGTGCATGCACCTGAATGCAAGCAGCATATGTAGGGCTTGGGATCGGCCCCATTGATTCTGATGCTAGTCTCATACCCGACTGGAATTCTCCCTGAATGTACTCTGACTTCACCTCTGGAGCACACCCTAAGCTTGCAGACATTTGTGGACAGACCTATTGGCTATAGATTTGGCTTGACTTCTTTGGATCCTTTGTTTTGGATACCACACATGTGCAACGGCACTAATAATACCACAACGAAGTAACCAAAATATCAAACAACCAAATAACCAAACAGAAATAGCCAAAACAGGTGTTTGATGAAGCAGAAATCCGATAGCGCTCATTATTGGTTTCTGTCAGGGGCCAGCTCTGGGTCAGGATGTTCACAAGACAGATGGCCAGCAGGGTGGGTTGCCATGGGGTTCTCAATGCCATCACAGGAAGTCAAGTACCTGAAAACCTGGTAACCAAAATTTTGGATCTTGAGTACTCAAATGGTATTTGCGAACTGATTTGGACACTCTAAAAATTGTACCCAAACATGCTGGTAGTGCCCACCGCTCCCACATCAGGTACCAATGTCCACTCTAGTTGTTGGGAAAGCCAGCTGGGTTAGAAGCATACTGGAGTGAAGTTTGGAATTGAGGTCAAGTAGGCTGGACCAGAGGACTAGAAGGACAGGCTGAACTGGAGCTCTGTGGAAGACATCTCACTGCAGCACACCTTACAATGAAGTGTTCAGATAAAGAAAGTGTGGCAAAACCAGGATTAAATATAATGGGAGGATAAGCAGCAGCCCCCTGCTCACCTGACCCCCCTGAGCAATAACCAGTTCAGGCTGGGTTGTGCATCAGCAGATGATGTTCTGTAGTCATTAGCAAATGGGAAGTAGCAGGGAATACCAACAATATCAGGAAGTCTGTTGGGTGCCTGATGAGTACTTGAGTACTGTGTTGGGCAACTTATTACCCCAAATACTGGCTATTACCATTACAAAGTTAGCAATTTACCCATTTTACTGACCAATTTTGGTAATGGAGAACTGGACAATTGGTATGGAAAACCAGAAAATGGGTATGGGAAACCATAAATTTGGTGCCGGAATTCAGTAAATTGGGTAAACCATTGGGCACAAACCAGGTACTGATTTGTCCTCAATGTTATAGGGTTGGACTGGATATTCAATGGATATACCTGTTTTTGTGGGTACTCATTTCGGTTTTACCCAGAAGCCTTCTGAAGGGCATCTAACAATCTGTCCTGCACTCATCCTGGAAGTTTCCTTTCTGATCCCTCCCACCAAGAACTGCACAGGTTGCAAGTGAGGTAGGTCCTGGGACCAGTGAATCCCAGAATACCTTACCCCCTTGTGTCCCAGTGTGAAGTTCACATAACCCATCACATAACCTCAGTCCCCTCCACTAGTAGTTGCACTTCAGATGAAAAACTAGGCCCCCGCATTAGCATTCTCTCTGCGTGGGGGAACAATGTTGCCCAGGCTCTTGAGTTGATAGATTCAGGCTTGAGGCCTAGGTAGTTATTCACATAGTTACACATATAAACATTTATAGAGTGGAGTGATCGCTTAAGGTTGATTTATAAGGTATTAATCTTAGTTGCTTGTTAAGTGATTTGCTTTAAAGTAGAAGATTATTTTATATATATATATATATAAAAAATTTAGTTTAAAGATTTTAGTTTGTTGAAGTATGTTGAGAAGATTTATTTATTTATTTTATTTATTTTATAAATTTCTACCCCACCCCTCCTGCGATGCAGCTCGTTCAACAGTATGTTGAAATGTAGAGAAATAGCAGAGAAGAAGGTTGCAGAGATTAAGGTTGCAATAGATTGAGAAATGGGATGGAGTTAGAAGAAGTTGAGTAATAAAATTATAGAACCTGGTACCATCTGGCATGATAAACAGGATAAGTTAGGATGGGTTGACCTGGACCATCACCTTATAAGGTCTTGTTTATTCAAAACAAGTATAACCGCAAAAATTGTAGCAATGTTGGTTATTCCTACTGACATATGTATGTGCGTCAATTGAATTTAGCCTTATTATTGGTTAAGATTGATTTAATTTGATTGGAGCAAGTAATATCCCAGGTGGAATGGGGGAGGAAAGTTGAAATTCTTTAAAACCCAGGGTAAAGAGAGGAGAGTGGCTTCTCTATCTTTTTCACTCTCCTTTCTATTTCGTGGTTCAGACCTGATCAACTTCTATATCCATTCAGGAACCGGTCTCACTGAATGGAGGGTAAACTATAACTGAGCTGATTAAGGAATGAATAGAAGGCCAAGTGTAAACCAGAACCAGATAACATTTATGAATATTGGAAGCAATTATATGAGAGATCATTGCTTTTAAGAATATATGTTTTGATTGCTTGTATATCTATAACTGGTGTATTCATTTATGCAATTGTTGACTAGTCTTGGGGACTTTATTTGATAATCACACAAAATAAAACATTTGAATATTTCTCAGTATTGTCCAATGTCTCTATATTGAATTAGATGTTGTCCAACAGGAGAACCCGTTAATAATTCATTTATGATTTCCAAATATTCCAAATCTAAAATTGGCCTCTAAGAAAATTGATCAAGAAGTCCTGTTGGTAAGAACAAAGAACAAGCAGAGGTATGTAAATGGTCTAAGAGTCTGTTCCATGCTATGCTGTTATAAGTCAAGGTCGGTCTGTGCAAGCTTTGGTATATTGGCACTAGCAGAGATGTTGTTTCGGCTGGAGTCCAGCATGGCATGTTCTATTACCTGGCAGCTCACCACGGTGTTGTAGTTTGGATTATTTCAGGGGATAAAAAAAAGAAGAATAAGAATGATACAGAAAGAGTGGCTGTAGGCTCCTGGCATGAACTACTGGGGGAAAAAAAATTCAAGAGTAATTCCATTTCTTTAGAGAGTGTCTCGGTAGGAGTATGCTGAAAAATATTCACTCAATCAGCCCTAGTTATGAGTCATTCAGCAACCTAGTGTGCTTGACATTATTGCTCAGCGGTTCCAGATCAATGCATGCTACTGGCCTGGACCGAGGGTGGGGGGAAGGAAGGGGAAATGGTGATAGATGACACAGCAGTTGATGAGGGATGATGACGATGAACCAAGAAGATAATGGGTATTGGATTTTCTGGGTCTCATCACCCGTCCTGCGATCAAAGAGATAACACACACAGCTGGTGCTATTATGCTAGGGAGTGGTGGTTAAATTGTGAATAAAATGTAGAGGGGATGATACTATCTCTTAGCTTGGTGTCAGCTGGAAGGGAAAAATAGACAAGAAGATCAAATTTCTTTTCTTGTTACATGAGGGCTCGGATTATTTCCCTTTTTAAAAAAGTTACCCAACAAAGCAAACGATATAAACAACGCGAGGATGCACAGGTATCTCTCAGTTAAAAGACTCTGGTGAGGCCCAGCAGAATCTGTGATCAAATTCCTCAACGTGAGGGGAAATGTAATTTGCCACGGTAATAACTCAGGGATGTACATTATCTACAGCAGAAATGAGTAGTGAATTTATTACCTGTGAGTAATAGTTACATTTTCAGGTAGGCCTTCAGATACCTGATCCCTATACCTGCAATGGGAAAGAATACTCGCCTGCCTGCTATGGATTTTAAAATCGGGGGAAAGAACTTTAGGTGCAACCCTTTGGCTGGCATATACTGTGCCTACAGGCGGCGCATAGCCAGAATGCCCTACATGTGCACGGGTGTCGCGTTCATAGCAAGTCACGCAGGGGAAAGGCACGAACAGAGTTGATGTGACCCCTGAGCCCACACACCCCACAGCCCAGGGGATGGAGCCGGAGCCATGCCTGATCCATCCCCTGGGCCACAGGATGTGTGGGCTGGGGGATTGCATTGGCCCAGGTCATGCCTTTGCCCCACATGACTTGCTGCAAGAATGGCGTGCATGCGCCCCTGAGCATGAGCATTCTGGCTGCGCACTGTGCCTGCGGGTGGCTTACGTGGGCTAGAGGATTGCATCCTGTGTGTGTAGCCAAATGCCCACTAATTTTATAATTCGGCGGTGAGAGGGGGCTTGGGCAAGCAGAGGGCAGCACAGAACCTAGGACAGAACAGCTGAGCCACACCAAAAGGGTCCTTTCAAGGCGCTAACTGTAAACTCTTTCCATGACCAATATATAGTGCCCATCCTCATGACCAAAACAGATAGGAGTAATTAGGGGTTGCTCTGGTAACTCTTCTGGGAGAGCTTTGGGAAGGTTGGAGATTCAAGGGTCCTATAGGCAAAGGGTAAAAACAGACGAGTGGCCGGCACAACTGCTCCCTGGGCCACCCCTGGTCAGAAGATTGCAGGCAAGATGGGCCACTGAACTGATGATGTTGAGCAGTTGTCTTGCCCCCTGCACAACCTGGATAGGGCCAAGAGCACAACAGACCTGCAGGTGGGCAGCCCTGCCATGCCTATGCCCTGCTCCCAGCACCCTGCCATGGTGGCCAATGAGGGTACGCCATGCAGGAACAGACGTGCTAGCCCATTTTGGTCCAGTTGGGTAGGCCACATCCTAGACTGTGACCTCAGAGAGATGCCGAAATCACAGCCTGGGCTCGGGGCACTCCCGGGCCAACATCTGGAGACGACTTCACACACGTTGAGGTGGGTCCCAGGCTACATCGAGCCACAGCCGGCCAAAGTCACATCTGGTTTTACCCAATACAGCCCTGCAACATGCATAAGAAACGTTAAAGCAGAATTATGGGCAGGTCTGTTTTCCCCCGGGGATACATTTATGAAATTGAGAGGTCAAATGGTGGGATTTGAAGGTTGGGAGGGAGAAGAATGTTTGTATTTAGAGAGGGAGTTCCAGGCATGGGGGACAGCAAGGGAAAAGGAGTGGATACATTTTGATAAACAAGGGACTGATGAGCAGGTACGGATGGTGACAAAAGAGGAGCAGGATTCCAGGATGGGAATGTATTCGGAAACAAGTTCAGAGAGATACCAAGTAGCAAGGCCATGAAGGATCTCCTGTGTAAAGACGAGGACGGAGCTTGTGCTGAATATGAAATAGGCAGGTGAGAGTGGGAAAGGCCAGTAGGGAGAAGTTTGCAAGAGTCAAGAGAAGAGATGACTCCGTTAATATATGCAATCGCCATGGCTGCGTTTTGTAAACCAGACTTTGAATAGAATAGGCCTGGGCTATTATACTTATGCCGAGGAAAGAATCTTCACTATGGAAGAAAGAGTCTGGTCTCCCAGAAGCTTAAGCACATATCCTGGCAGGAGGACATGGCCAAGACATGATCATCCAGGATGGTATTGTTGTACCTGCCCTGGAAGGTTAACTTGGGCATGGAACCATATTTAAAACTGGATTCAGATTGACAATTACTAAAGGCCTTTTGCAGACTTAGAATGGAACAAATGCCATTGGCCATGACCAGGGGAAGATGGGAAGGGGTGCCTACTGATCAACAGATATGTCCGTGTCTGTGTAATAAGGGGGTGGTGGAGGACTCTATCCATTATATTTTGGAGTGTCCACGGATGCAAGACCTTAGGGATAGATATCTCCCCCCGAGAAGGACTTCCCTTGCCACTATTCTCATAAAGAGAAACTCATCTGGCTGTTCCTTCAGATTGATCTTATAACTGTATGGAATTTGGTGATTTTCACATTGAAAGTGGAAGCAAATAGAAACTCCAAGATGTGATTATAGCCTTTCTAATACGATGAACTGTGAACCAATAAGCTGGTATATAATTTAGCAGGTTGACTGTAAATGGTATCCTTGTTTTTTATCATTAAAGTTAAAGTATGGGGGCTGGTCCTCTTTTCTAGGGGGAATTTGGTTTTACGTTGCTGTTTTAATGTTCTGGTCATGGCAATGGTCAATCCAGATTAATAAATTGATTGATTGACAAGAGATGACTAGAGTATGGACTAGAGTTGTGACAGTGGAGACAGTCAGGAGTAGAGAGAAGAGGGATCCTCTGGAAAGGATTTTGCAGACACAATGTTCTCTGGATAGAGAGTAAATGCTGTGTTGGTCCCAAATGTAAGAGATGAAGAGAAAGTGGTTCAGAAAATCTCTTTTGTTGGACCAACTATTCATTCATATTCTTATTGCTAATATTAATCGTTGCCACTTGTCAGCCAAGACTCTGGGCAAGTGAGACTGAGCACAAGATTTTGGCAAGCTAGCATGGTCCTAGAGAGGGGCTAATGTGAAGTTCGGCCAGTCTGAAAGCCCCTGCACCTCATGCAGCTTTGCCATCAAACACACAGAGAAACAGAGCTGGATTTCCTGTGCCGTATCTCTGTGTGTGTTTGTCAGCAAAGTCACGTGGGGAGGGTCGGGTGGGGGCTTTCAGACTGGCTGAACTCCATGTATATTCTGGCTTGTGCATTCCCTCCCGCAGCCAAAATATACATGAGGGCAGGGGAGTGGTCTCAGTTTGAGTTCGTGCGGAGTAGTAGGAACGTACCAGCTTGACAAGCGGGTTCCAAATAAGCTGACTCCGGCTGAAGTAACTTGCGGTCACTCTGTAGCTGAGTGGCACTCTTCTTTATACTAGTTTCCAGATTGTTGGGACTCTACCAGATTGCATGGTTCAAAGCGAGAGGAGAATCGGGGCTTAGGTGTTTGGGATTGTGGCCAAATGAGTCTCAAGCTTTCTTTTGTGTATCTGAGCCTTCTGGCTGCAGCTTGATGAGTGGATTCTGAAGCAGAGAACATGACACCAGGAGCTGATGAAGCTGCCAGATTTTCCTTCTGTCTCAGGCTTCAGTTAGGTTTTTGGGTAAGAAGAGAAAAGATGAAGAGAAGGAGGAACATCTGGAGGAAATTCCAGGGCTGTTTTTCACTGAGGGGGTTGTGGGTGTTTCTGAAGGAGGGAGTATATGAGTGGGAAGTCAAATGATGGCCTGGGTGAATGAACGAAACCAGGCTGTCAGTTGCTGGCATGGAGCTGTAGGCAATGTGATAGTAAAGGGATCCTGGATGGAAATCAGACAGGATGGGGAGTAAGAAGAAGCTGGTGATTAAATCAAATATATTCTGCTTGGGTCAAAATCCTCAAGCTGCCTCTTCTGGAGGGGACCCACTGGTTTCAATGGGAGGTGAATCAGAAGGGTAACTAGTCTTTAGTCTTTCTTTCAAGGTTGGCGTTCCCCACCCCCAACAGGAACTAGGGCTGGGCGAGCGTGGTTCAGAAGTTCAGAGTTCGGACCGAACTCGACCAGTTCAGTCGACCAAACCGAACTTCCGAACCGAACTCGATTTTCAAACCGAACCGAATTTCCGAACTCGATTCTGTTCACCCATCCCTAACAGGAACCCCTTTATTCACACCTCTCCTCCCTCCCCACCAGTGGTATATCCCCTTTTCAAGGCCTTAGTTGTGTGAAGACAGCAGCTTCAGTGACTGGAAAGACATTTCCTATGCACCAGATCTTCCACATTAAAGGCATCTTTAGACATAACAAAAACCGGGTGTCAAAACCCCTAAGCACATGTTTGTCCCTTGTGCGTAAGCACCATAACAATCCCAACACCAATTTGGCTACCTGTTGAACATCCATTAAACCCACAATATGAATACCATTACATCACAAGGACAATTTGCATGTTCCAGCTGAATACGTGGCCAACGTTGTGTCTAATGATATTGTGTGGTGTGTTAGCAGGTACAACAAGGGGAACGAGGTGACAGCCCTTGCATGCTGAGATCGGGGGGTGATCAAAACACCAATTTGCCCCAAGATGGACTGTGTGTATAAGCAGCACCACATGGTGAACCACGGGGCCAAACCAGTGTTCATATCAAGGTCAAAACACATGTCCAGACATCCGTTGATGTTATGGGCATCTTTAGACATAACAAAGATCGGGTGTCAAAACCCTTCAGCACATGTTTGGCCATTGTGTGTAAGCACCATAACAATCCCAACACCAATTTGGCCACCCGTTGAACACGCAATGTGAACACCACTGCATCACAAGCACAATCTGCGTGTTCCAGCTGAACATATGGCCAATGTTGTATCTAATGATATCGCATGGTGTGTTAGCAGATACAACACAAGGAATGAGGTGGCGCGCTGAGATTGGGTGGTGAGCAAAACACCCATTTGCCCCAAGATGAGTTGTGTGTCTAAGCAGTGCCACATGGTGAACACAGGGCCAAACCGGTGTTCATATCAAGATCAAAACACACATTCAGACACCCGTTGACGTTATGCCTAAATACACCTTATGTCTAAAGACACTCAAAGCCTAACAGAAAGAGTGTCAGGCCCCTCACACCCTAAGATCTGGCACTGCTGTTTCTCAATTAATTTCAGCCATTGGTCACCATTTAGGTTTGTCCGAAGCATCTGCTGAATGCTACTAACAAATGCCAAGAACAAGAACTCTGGCTCCCATGGCACTAAAACGCTGATTTGCTCTATTGAAGGGCAGGAGCTCTAACCATGGTGAAGGAGACATGAGGGACCATATTGACTAGAGTGGAAACGGATAGTTAAACTGCTGCTTGCAGGTAATACACAAAATACTCCATTATTATTTAATGTATATATGCAGCCCTTGGGGGAGATCGTGAGAGGGTTCGGGGTGCGATGTCACCAACATGCTGATGATACTCAGCTGTACCTCTCTTTTTCAGCTGACCCAGACCCTGCTGTCTCATTGCTATCCCAGTGTTTAGAGGCCATGGTGGAATGGATGTGGCAGAGAAGACTGAAGCTCAACCCCAATAAGATAGAGGTGATGGTGGTGGGGAGGGCGAGGGAGGTGTCAGCCCCCCTAATAGGGGGAGTTCGCCCTCCGATCGCTCAGCAGGTTCGGAGTCTGGGGGTGGTGTTGGACTCAGATCTCCACCTGGATCAACAGGTGGAAGTAGTGGAGAAGGCCGCCTTCCGCCAGTTGTATCTAGTGCGGAGGCTGCGTCCGTACATCTCCGGGCTGGACCTGGCCTCCCTCATCCATGCCTTCGTCACCTGGAGCCTGGACTAATGTAACGCGCTCTACATGGGGCTGCCCTTGTTCCTGGTCCGGAGGCTGCAGCTAGTGCAGAATGCAGCGGCCCGGCTCCTGATGGAGACAAGTCATCGGGAGCTTATAACACCGGTGCTCCGGACTCTGCATTGGCTGCCAATAGCGTGCCAAGCCAGGTTCAAGGTATTGGTATTGATCTATAAATCCCTTCACGGTCTGAGACCCTCATACCTCAGGGACTGCCTTGCCCTTCACGTCCCAGAGCGGTTCCTTCGGTCTGCCGGGGGTACCTTCTTGGAGGTCCCCCGTGTTAAGCGGGGGGCCACAATGGAGAGGGCATTCTCGGTGGCCGGGGCACGTCTTTGGAACTCCCTTCCAGAGGAAGCGCACCTGGCCCCAAGCCTTTTGACATTGTGGTGGGCTTGTAAAACCTGGCTGTTTGCCCAGGCCTTTGGGGAGGAGGGGTGGAGGGGGGGGTTAGGGTTTTAGCTCTTCCCGTACCTTTTTATTTTGATTTATTTTTCCCAACCCTGTTTTGGTTTTAAATTTCTGGATTTTAAAATGTTTTTATTTGTTGAATGTTTTTATTGAATTGTACGTCGCCCCAGGATGCCATTGGTATGGGGGGGGGGTGGTGACTAATAAATGTATAAAATAAATAAATATAAATAAATAAATAAAATTCCAGGTAGCATGTGTAAACTGCTGATTTGGTGATTTCTTGAAATAACCTAATTACTAGTTCAAAGACACTCTCTGTGGTAGGTAGGCAGAGGTAACACACAGCTACAATGAATCACAACCTTCTCTCAAGCGGGGCAGGAACTGTGAGAACACAAAAATGTCATGAAGTTAGACTCCTTTAAGGACTAGGGTACATTGTCTTTATGCAGCCACTTCATACAGCCTCAGATCTAGTTGGAAGAGGAAGAAAACATCTATCAATGAAAGAAATTGTTTGTACAGTGAATTATGTTCTTTATGGAATGTTTGTGGGAATGTATAAGGGTATCTAAAGACAACTCTTAATCAAGTCCAGGGTCTTTAGCTCCTGACTTGTGCTGGTCATGGTCTGAGTTGAGGTACCCCTTTGGAAGAAGTTCTGTAACTTTGTTTCTGTTTTACTCTATACTATATCTTCATATGACTATATCTGTATTATTTCTTGTTGTGTATCTCTGTTCAGATTTTCAGTGGCATTTCTACATATATATTCTGTCTCTATCCTTTTTGGAGACATTTATATTCTTTCTTGTTGCCTATTCTATGTACTTAGGTTAGAATAAACTGGGATCCAGATTTATTTGTTTGTTAAGTTCTTTTCAATTTAACTTGTATTCAGTTTTAACTTCTCATAGTAAAGTCATATAAAGAGAACTTGGTTTCTGTGTTTATTAGGAGAAAGCTTTTCCTATCTCCTCTCTCTCTGTGTACAGCCTCTTAGCTAGAGTGGTCAAGGTAAAATCTTGCTATAGCCCTATCAATTCCCCTAGGGCCGAATTCTCAGTCTACACATGTTTGGTGCCAAATTGGTGCCTAATTACCAAGCCAGGCACCTGATTACTAGGGGTGAGACTCCGGGTGAAATTTTGTTTTTTTGTTTGTTTCAGTTCTTTCTGAATTTCAGATCTAATTTTGGTTCTGGATTTTTCTGTTTCAGATATTTTTCAACCACAGCAAGTGCAACCAACTAAGACAAGACAACATACCCAGCATCAAAGTGTAATGAACTGAAGTTGACCCCAGAAGTAGGGCGGTGGCTTAGGGCTGTGTGCTGATGACTGCCTGGACCTCACCTACACCTGTGGCTGTACTTGTTCCCACACCCAGGTAACATCATAAAGAGGAGCTGCCCTGAGAGCGTGGCTGAGCTGGCGTAAGAAGGGGGGCAGTGGCTGAGGGCTGTGTGCTGATGACTGCCTGGACCCCGCCTACACCTGTGGCTGTACTTGTTCTCACACCCAGGTAACATCATAAAGGGGAGCTGCCCTGAGGGCAGCGCCCTCTGGATGGTGGCCAAAGGGTGCTGCCAAAGGGCGAAGTGCTGTTGGCGGGCCGTTTGCAGATGGAGGTGGTGGAGATGGCCATCATTTATGCTCTGCAGAGGGGCCACAGCATAGTGCCAGCTGCCTGGAGTGCGCCTTCGCCTCCCCACCCCTCCCCTGCCAGGTTGGGAGCAGGGGGGTGAAGATACATGTCTGGACTGAGGGGTGGGGTGTTATTTATTGTGTAGGGAACTGTGAGGGTGGGGGGCTAAAATTTGGGTAGTGGGTTGGGTGTGGTGTGGGGGTTAGCGGCTTCCCTCTGGTGGCAGGAGGGAGGTGTGCAGGGGAAGCCCTGGTGTGAGCAGCAGTGACCCTCCAGGGGGGAGGGTTGCCCACCGGTGGCAGAGACAGGCTGTCACCGGGAAGGGGGCAAAGCTCTCCGGGGCCACCACTCTCGCTCCCCATGCACTCGGTCCTATAATCAGGCAGGCTTCTCTGGCTACACGGACTGTGGGGATTTCTATGCCCATCAGGATAGAGTGTTGGCCTTCACCTCTAATTAAAGAGAACAGACCTCTATCATCATAGGGCGCTTGGAGCCAGAGAGGCCAACGAGTACCCCCACACGCCCTAATGCACACACACCAATAGGAGCAAAGGGGGCCGGAAGACAGTGCAGGGGAATACAGTGAGGGAAGAGGACCCACCTGGCACGTGAGGGAGGAGGCAGGTCCACACGCACGCACACTAGTGCTCCCCAGGGAGGGGCTACCCCTGACGAGGAGGGAAGGGGGGGGAAACCACACCGCACGCACACTCACTCACCACTCGCTCTCTATCACGCTGAAATTGGGTTAGGGGGTCATCAGTAAGGAGGTCCACACGCACGCAACTAGGTTCTCAATCTCACACAGTCCTAAGGGAATAAGGAAACAATTCTCAACAATCGCAGGGGCCGGTTTCTCTGCAATCACCAGCGCCGCCTTGCATGCGACGCTGGTGTTTATGGGAGAGGCCCCCCCCCGTACATGCCCGTAAGCGCTCTGAATGGCGCGGCAACATGTGGGGCGTGGCCCGAAGCATCCCTCGCATTGGGGGAGGAACAGCAAGGCCGGGGTTTGTTTGGGGCATGCCTGAGGGCCCTGCACTGTCCGCCGGCGGTCAAGTCGGAAGTGACGGTCCCGGGGCTTCCTGCTCGGTGTCAGCTCCCTGAGGCCTCTCCATATGCGGGGCGATCGGCAAGGGTCGGTGGCGGCTGACAATACCCCCCCGTCGAGGCCGCCGGTACCCGGGGCCGGGCTTCGAAGGGTGCCGTAGGTGAAACGCTCGAATGAGGCGAGGGGCAGATATATTGCTAGCAGGTTCCCAGGAACAGTCTGCGGGGCCAATTCCCATCCAATCAATTAAATAATGGAGACGGCCATGAAGGGTCTTCGAGTCCAGGATCGCCTTTACTTCATATTCAGATCCGGCGGCCGATTGTGTAAGGGGCTCTGGGGGGGGTCAGTGGACTTGCTCCATGTTGCAGGACCGCCTTTTTAAGAAGAGAGATATGGAAGGTGAGGTGAATGCGCCATTTAGGGGGTAGTTGTATCTTATAGGTCACGTTGTTTATCTGGCGGAGGACGGGAAAGGGTCCGATATAACGGTGGTCTAGCTTGGGGGATGGCCGGGGTGACGGATAGTGGCGTCGATCGATCCACATGAGATCTCCAGGGTGAAGGGTTTCGCCTGGTCGTCGGCGCCGGTCTGCTTGTTCTTTGTATTTTTGTCACGCTTGAGCTAGCACGCGATGGGCAATTGCCTGCACATGCTGGATGCGTTCAATGAGGGCTCCTGCCGCAGGTACTGCGAGGGCAGGGGACTCGATAGTCCCAACTTGAGGGTGAAAGCCATAGGTCACAAAGAACGGAGAGTTGCCTAGTGAAGCGTTAGGTGCATTATTATATGCGAACTCTGCAAATGGGAGCCACGTATACCAGTCATCTTGTAAGTAATTTATATAGCACCGCAGGTATTGTTCCATAGTCTGGTTAACCCTCTCTACTTGTCCGTTAGCTTGCGGATGGTACGCGCTAGTGGGTTTTAGTTTTACTTGTAGTGCATGAAAAAGAGCCTTCCAAAACCGTGAGGTAAACTGCGTTCCTCGATCGCTGATTACTTCTTGTGGGCAGCCGTGTAGTTTTAAGATATGACGAATAAAGAGTAGGGCTGTCCGTCTGGCTGATGGTAATTCTTTACATGCGATGAAGTGGGCAGGTTTGGTGAAATGGTCCACCACTACCAATACCGTAGTATATTGTCTGGAAGGGGGTAAATCCACCACAAAGTCGAGGCCCACCCGTTGCCAAGGGCCCAAAGGTAGCGGGGTTAGCTGAAGGAGTCCTGTTGGTGCCCGTCGGGGTGTCTTTGTCCGGGCACATGTGGCACAATTGGTGACATATCGATCCACATCTTGTCGTAGCGTGGGCCACCAGAAAGAGCAACGGATGAGTTGCGTTGTACGCTCTATACCAGGATGTCCCGCCGTGGGGGCGTCATGGTGAGCCCACAACACTCCCAGTTGGCAGGAGGGAGGAACCTCTATGGGTTGGGGGTAGTCGGGGGATTCAGATGGTGTAGGACGTATGGCTGCTGTGGTTCTTGGGAGCTCCCATGCCGTGACCGTCTGCATTTCCTGTAGTGTGAGGTAGGTGCTTGCAAAGGTACGGGGCTGTAGAATCGTTTCAGGGCTTGCGGAATTATCTGGACAGCGGTCATGGTAGCGTGATAGCGCATCTGCTAATAGTTGCAATTTCCCGGGTTGGTAACGAATGTGGAAGTCAAACCGTGCGAAGAAGAGAGCCCATCGGGCATGGCGAGCATTGGAAATGTGGGCGGTTTGAAGAAAGGTTAGGTTGCGATGATCGGTTACTACAGTTACTGGATGGCGAGCTCCCTCTAAGTAATGACGCCAAACATCAAAGACGACCTTAATTGCGAGGAGTTCCCAGTCTAAAATGTTGTAATTTTGTTCTGCTGGGGTTAACTGCCTGGAGTAGTACGCGCATGGCAACAAAGGTTCAGGGGGGTGCATGTTCCTGCAGCAAAATGGCACCTATGGCCCTTCCGGAGGCATCAGCTTCTATAAAAAAAGGTTTGGTAGGATCAAGGTGTCGTAAAAGGGGTGCTGTCATAAACGCGTTTTTTAGATAAGTGAAACTGTGCTGTTGTTGCGGGCCCCATTCATAAGTTTGATTTTTCTTCAAGAGCAAGGTCAGTGGGGCAGTTATTTCAGCATAATTGGGGATATACTGCCGATAGTAATTTGTACTTCCAAGAAATTGTTGTAACGGTTTGATTGCCTTAGGGGCTGGCCACTCCTTCAAGGCTTCAACCTTTTGGGGATCCATTTGGATTCCATTGGGGCTAATGACAAACCCCCCAAAGCTAAGCAATTGATGGTGGAAGAAACATTTTTCCCTTTTGCAGAACAACTTATTTGCTCTAAGCCTCTCGAGGACCTCTTTGACGTGGCGGACATGGTCTTTGAGATTTGATGAATAGATCAAAATGTCATCCAGGTATGCGATGACATACACATCAAGAATGTCCCGAAAGACTTCATTAATAAGGTGCTGGAAGGCGGCTGGGGCATTTGCAAGGCCGAAGGGCATTACTAGGTATTCTAACAGACCATAACGAGTGCGAAATGCCGTCTTCCATTCATCACCGGGGCGTATACGAAGCAAATTGTAGGCCCCCCGAAGGTCCAATTTTGTAAAGATGCGGGCTCCTTGTAAGCGATCTAAAAGTTCAGAGATGAGGGGCAGGGGATAGCGGTTTTTGATAGTAATCTGGTTTAGGGCCCTATAGTCCACACAGGGCCGCAGACCCCCATCCTTCTTAGGTACAAAAAATATGGGGGCCCCAGCCGGGGATGTAGATGGATGGATGAATCCTTGCTGTAAATTTTCATCCAGGTATTGTCGGAGTACCTGTAATTCGGGCTCGGCTAAGGCATAGATGCGCCCAAATGTGGGGACTTTTCCTGGTACTAAATCAATTGGACAGTCGTAGGGCCGATGCGGAGGCAACTCTGTGGCGCGAACCTTGCAGAAGACATCCTGGTAGGTCGCATATGCTTCTGGAAGGGGTAAATCTTTTGGTTCGGCTAAGGAAGTATACGTGACCTGAAGAGTATGCAGGGGGTTAGGAAGCTGACATTCGTGTTTGCAATGAGGAGAGCCGAAGCGTACCTGTTTGCAATCCCATGTGATCGTCGGGTTATGTTGACAAAGCCATGGACTTCCCAAGACGACTTGAAAAATAGGGCTGCAGATGATATCAAAGGAGATGCGCTCTCCATGGCTTCCTATTACACATCCTAAAGGGGGGGTGCAGGTAGTGATGGGCCCCGATATAAGCGGAGAACCATCTATAGTATGGATGGGTTCGGGGACCGGTTTTTGTTGTGTGGACAATTGCCACTTGCTTGCCAGGGCCTTGTCCATAAAGTTCCCTGATGCTCCGGAATCAATAAGAGCCCAACAGAGGACAGAACGAGTAGGGGCAATTGTTATGGTGATAGGAATCAACAGGTGGGACCCTACCCGGTTTTTACCGAGGGGTTTCGGGGAGGCAGTTAAGACCGAGACGTCCCCTGCCCTCCTCGGCCTCTGCCATTTCCTGCATCTCTGCGGTCTGGGGGGAGCGCAGGGCATGCTCCAATGAAATGGGACGGGTCCCCGCAATAAAAGCAAGAATGAGATGTGCGGCGCGTTCTTCTTTTGACAACGGACCACGAGAGGCTCCTACCTGCATGGGTTCGGGATCAGGTAGGCGAGAAGGGACGAGCGGGAAGATGGGTTTCGTCTGGAATGGTCAAGTTTCTTGACGGCGTTCTCTCTTCCGTTCGGCCAGGCGGTCTTCAATTTGAAGGACTAAGTTAGCGAGGGCCTCCCAGGTGGCTGGGAGTTCTACTAACTACAGCTGGTCCTTGATCTCGTCACACAATCCTTTCCTGAACATTATACGAAGGATATAATTCAGCCACTGAAGTTCCAGCGCTAATTGCTGAAACTGGGTGATATACTCTAGTGCAGGGGTTCGGCCCTGGCGAAGGCCCATAATAGCAGTTTGGGCATCAAGTACCCGATGGGGTTGTCAAAGAGGAAGGCAAATTCCTTCAAGAAGTTATCATAATTGGTCAGCAAGGGGCTATTACTTCGCAATAGAGTTGTGGCCCATTCGAGTGCCGTGCCTCCCAGGTTGCCAATGGTGAAGGCTATCTTTAGGGCATCCGTCGTATAAGTTTGGGGCTGGAGGGTAAAGGTAAGCCTGCACAATGCAAGAGAGGCCTGGAACCCTCATCGATCCCCGGTGAACTTTTCTAATTTTGGTCCCTTGGGTTCACGGCCTCCTGGGGCCACAAGGGGGGCAACTGGCATGGGAGGTCCCATGGGGGTGGTGGTGGCCGCTGGGGCAGCTGCGCCAGGGCCCGCCGCCGCAGTTGCTTGGAGTTGGGTTACTGCGGAGGCTAAGACTCCTTGCTGGGCCTGGACGTCCTTCATTTCCATGGCCAGAGACTGGACTGCCTGAACCAGTTGGTTCAATTCCTTGGCCACGTCCATGTTGGGGAGCGGGCGAACCCCTCACAGGCAGAAGGGGTTGGTGCTGGTGATTTGTCACCGGGAAGGGGGAAAAGCTCTCCAGGGCCACCACTCTCGCCCCCCACGCACTCGGTACTATAATCAGGTGGGCTTCTCTGGCTACACGGACTGTGGGGATTTCTATGCCCGTCAGGATAGAGTGTTAGCCTTCACCTCTAATTAAAGAGAACAGGCCTCTATCATCATAGGGCGCTTGGAGACAGAGAGGCCAACAAGTACCCCCACACGCCCTAACGCACACACACCAATAGGAGCAAAGGGGGCCGGAACACAGTGCAGGGGAATACAGTGAGGGAAGAAGACCCACCTGGCACGTGAGGGAGGAGGCAGGTCCACACGCACACACACTAGTGCTCCCCAGGGAGGGGCTACCCCTGACGAGGAGGGAAGGGGGGGGGAACAGCACCGCATGCACACTCACTCACCACTCGCTCTCTATCATGCTGAAATTGGGTTAGGGGGTCGTCGGTAAGGAGGTCCACACGCACGCAACTAGGTTCTCAATCTCACACAGTCCTAAGGGAATAAGGAAACAATTCTCAACAATCACAAGGGGCCGGTTTCTCTGCAATCACCAGCGCCGCCTTGCATACGACGCTGGTGTTTATGGGAGAGGCCCCGCCCCCGTACTTGCCCATAAGTGCTCTGAATGGCACTGCAACATGTGGGGCATGGCCCGAAGCATCCCTCGTGTCGGGGGAGGAACAGCAAGGCCGGGGTTTGTTTGGGGCGTGCCTGCGGGCCATGCACTGTCCGCCGGCGGTGAAGCCGGAAGTGATGGTCCCGGGGCTTCCTGCTTGGTGTCAGCTCCCTGAGGCCCCCCCATATGCGTGGCGATCGGCGAGGGGCGGCGGCGGCTGACACAGGCGGGTTGTGGGTGGGGTCCCTCTGGCTGGCCTGTTGGGGCAGCCTATGGAGGGTGGGTGTCTAGCAGGCTTCTCTAAGGATGGGAGGGCTTCCGCAGCTATCGGGGTTGTTATGGGGAGATATGGTCCAAAGGGGAGGTGTGTTCCATCAGTGAGGAGGGAGCGATGTCTTGTGCCCATTCCCCTCTCAACTCTCCACACGTGTACGTTGTGGGTCAAGGCCCAGGAGACCTCAAGTCTTGGTTTGGTGCTGCTGAATGCAAGGTCAGTTGTAAATAAATCATCTACCATCCCGGAGTTAATCCCGGAGTAGGATCCCGGCCTCGTGTGTATTACAGAGACCTGGCTGGACAATGAGTTGGGCCCTATTCTGGCCGATCTTATCCTGGCTGGGTCCTCTGTGCAGTCTCAGCCTCAGCTGGAGGGATTTGGGAGGTGGGGGGGTTGTAGGCATTGTTATCAAGGATGCATTTTCTTTTAGGAGGTATCTGGTGCAGGCTCAACCAGGTGTTGAGTGTCTCCATCTTGTATTGGATTTGGCCGGGGACAGATTAGGGGTGCTGCTGGTGTACCGTGGCATGCACATAATTGTCCGGTGGCATCCCTACATGCTGTTGCTGATCTGATGTCAGACATGATCCTCCGGACCCCTAGATTAGTGGTCCTGGAGGATTTTATCATCCACGCTGACACTGATCTTGGAGGAGCGAAGCATGAGTTCATGGCCTCCATGACAACCATGGGCCTGTCCCAAATCATCTGTGGCCCCACACATGAGGAGGGACATACACTGGATTTGGTTTTCTGCAC
>QEPC01012160.1:2186364-2208927 GCA_003113815.1 Sphenodon punctatus | reverse complement strand
CAGCCCCCACAAGGCCCCAAGCCAGACCCCCAGCCAGGCCCCCAGGCCAGGCCACACCAGCCTCCCAGCCTCAAAGAGACCAAAACTGGCCCCCCCAGCAGGCCCAAGCCCCCCCAAGCAGTCCCTACCTGCTGCCCCATGGCTGAGGCTCCGTCCTCCCCTGAGTTGCCTGCTCCACAAGTGCTCTGTGCGTGCAGAGCACAGGAGCCATCTCGAAGAACCTTCTTTACAAGGTAGTAACCTTCTGATCAGCAGTGGGGATTAGGAGCTGTTTTTGTAATCACAGCCTTATCTCCCAGCCTGATCGAGTCCCCGCTGCTGCTGCAGCTGCTGCTTTGCTCCTAGGAGGGAGAGGCACTCAGGCAGGTGAGGCCTCCCCCCACCCAGCCCGACAGGGGTCGGGACCAACAATTCTTTTTAAAAAAATAAATAAAGTTTTAAAAAAGACAGCGGAACCGGCCCTCCAGCCCAGCCCGGCCCACCGGGAATCCTCCCGGTGGGTTCAATGGCCAATCCGCCCCTGCCCAGATCTTAAACATCTGGCTCGTTGAACTTCTGCATAGAACTTCTCCCAGAACTTTTGTGTGTAAAAAGTTCTCCTGGTAAACTGCTTTGCTCCAGACAGCTGTGGTCACTTGATTTCAATGGCAGCCCCTCACATCTACAGCTGCGGCTACTTTAGGCTGCCTCAGGGCAGTGTTTGTGTGAAGAATGCATCCCGGAACTGCCTTGGGGCAGAGAGTGTGTGTGAAGAATGCATTCGGAACTTACTTGTGGATTTGTAAACCCAGAAGATTGAAAGACCAGCACTTTAAGGTGTGTGTAAAAATGCCCAGGGTGGAGTTACACGAATGTAATACCAGCATTAATGGAGCAGAATCGAGCCTTGGGGACTTAAGGTAGATAGGAAAAAAGAGAATCTGAACACTCAAAATCAGAACCAACAATGTTTGCTCATAGCTAATCTGAAGGAAATTATTCCAGAGCGGGGGATTATGGGTAGGAGGATGGATGGGAACTGAAGATTTTCCTTTCCCTTTTTGAGTTGATAGGAGTTTAGCATTTGACTTCAATGAGCTGAGGTAGGACTGCAGCTGAATTGTCTAAAGCAGGGGTGAGGAATCATTTCCCTTCCCAGAGGCTACTTTGAAAATTAGCACCAGCTCTGAGGGCTGCATAGAAGATGGAGGCAGCGGTGTTTAGGGGATGCGCTCAAGAAAAGGATGCCCCAGATCATGGATCTGTCCCCCCCTGTCCCTGTGGGCATGCCCTCATCCTTGCCCCCGATGCTAAGCTCATTTTTTCAAACTGGTCTGGATCCAAGAATCCGATCCAGAAACCAGAAAGGGGCCACAAAAACCTTTCCATGGGCTGGATTTGGCCCCTGAGCCTGAGGTTTCCCATCCCTGGTCTAAAGTAAGTTCCTTTCGCTTTGTCCCTAGCTCCCAATACTGAAAAAGATAAAGCAAGCAGGTGTATTGTTTTGCCCTTATATGTTGGGAAAAGCTAACTCAGCATGTTTCCATTAATGAAATCCATGGCTGCATTTTAATAGGTTGGCTAAATTATGCTTTGCCAACAGATTCCTTGATTTTACAAACAAGAAAACAAAACACCCCCTTGCTGCCCCTGAGACTTGCATGTTCAAAGGTTGCTGATCTTTTTAACTGTATTTCCTTTGTGAAATCACTTCAGACTGGCTTTTGTTGTGGGGGGGAGGGAGAGGCAGAAGATCTTCAGTGGCTCTATTATAATTGGGTTAGGATATTTGCTTCAGTGAAGGTGATTTTTCTTGAGTTAACAAAAGTAAGCTATTTTCAAACCCCGAGCAGTTGTGGGCATTGGTAGCTATACCGGTGTGCTTCTGACCTGGTGTTTAATTGAAGTACAAAAAATGGCTTTGAGGGTGAATACTCTTATTTTAAAGGAGAATGGCTGAGTGCTGAGCAGTTTTGAAAACGTGGCGTCCAGATGGAAGCTGACCTCTTTTGAAAAATCAGGTCCAGTCCTTTATAAACTTGTTGTCTTGTCGGATCCCTTCTCTCTCCCTCTGTTCCTCCTTCCCTGTCTCCCCTCCCCCTGTCTTTAGATTGTAAGTTCTCAGGCAGGGACCGTGTCTATCTTATTTTTTGTAAAGCGCCAGGTACATCGCTGGTGCTATATAAATGCTTATAATAATAATAATAATAATAATAATATTATTATTGTAGAGTTGATGGGCTCTGGATTCTGTAGCTACTGGTGACTATTAAAAACAGAAAAAACATTTTACCCATAATTCATAGGCTCAGAAGTTTTTGGCTGGGACTATAAGGTAAAGGAGAATGAGAGATGGAGGTGGCACCCGCCATCTGAAAATGTGGTCATGATCTTATGATTAGAGCTGAAAAGTGTACCCATAAAAATGGGTATGCCATACTCATTTCGACTAAATAATTTGGAGTGCTTGTTGTTACTGAAATAGTATTTGATCAGACACCCAAATGAATGAAATACAAATTTCATCCTAGAACTTTGATTCCCAGTCCTGGAATTTCAACCTCTGGATTTTGGGGGATTTTTTTAGATATTTCTTGTGTTTTGGGGCAATTTCAGGCACTTGAAAAACATTTGATTACCGAATTGAATACTCAAAACAGTAGGCAAAATCCCAGGTATTGCTGACAAGCACCAAGTCCAGTACCGATTTCAGCTCTGCATGAGACTTGGCATGTCTTTGTTACTATCTGGGATCATGGAATATTATTCCAAGTCTCATGGTGGGGTCACACATGCAAAGAACTTGGGAATCTCTGCTACAACTGAAACCTTCACACTGTTAAAATGGACATTAAAGAATTCTCAGCACCACCTTATAATTCAATATTAAAAATGTTGCTATTATTGCACAAAATTTCCTCTCCCTCCGCCCTTCTTTAGCGTCAATGTATCCGTTGCCTAATAACCTCGCTCCCAAAAGCAGCTGCATTTTACATACACCACATGTAGTTTAGGACTCTTTGGGACAGATATTATTAGGTAGATAAAAGGTCTTTGTTCATGTAGGGTACTTTTAAAAAAATGTCATTCCTTTTTTCTATACATTTTGCTTTCACTTCTTGCTTTGGTCCCAAAGCACTTGCTCTCTAATGCATGTGTTAGTAGCCACTCTAGACACCCAGGAGCCAAATGCAATCTTGCGTCACACCTTTGATTCACTCATTGGTGTCTCTCTCTCTCCTATTCATGCAAGGGAACACACAGCAAGAAAGATTTCTCACAAAGGAACATAGTCCATTCAGTTAGGCTGTCCAGTTTCCAAATTTGGATGCCTAAAGCTAGTCAATCCAGACTTATTCATCTCAGTTCCTGCTGTGGCTGCACACACCCATGGGTAAGATCAGACGTTACAATAGTTGTGAGTTTCATGTCTGAAATTCGTGACTCACATGTCTGTTAATACCATCCCAAATACATGTGAGCTACTCATTTGCCCCCCACGAGAGCTGAAAGGAATAACCAGACACAAAAGCAATGTTACCCATTTAATTTGAGGAACTCAACTTATACTACCCAATTAGTACCTGGTGGGTTTTCCGTAGACTCAATTTACCCACTTCCGGACCCAGAATACCAACTTCTGGTACTGATCTTTTGAGTGACCGTCCTGATTTTTGCTATTTTCCCATATCAATTTATTGACTGGTAAATCAGTACATTGACTGGTTAAAAACTGATTTTACAGGTAATTGGGCACCAGATCGGTACCCGGGTAGCCCACCGGAGACCTGGTATGGCACTCGGAATTCTGGGTATTGGCTGGGGGTAAAAAAACCAGGTACCCCTTTCAGCTTTACCACCCACACATGGACCAACCATGCAGGACAAACACCTGGCAAGTGGTAGCTGTGATCTGGGGACAGTGACAATTGGGGAGAGTGTAGTGGTAGTGGTTGCCACTGTGCTCTCCTGGCTTGTATCATCCCCCAGCCCCACCGTAGCAGGGTGCAGCTAGACAGGGCGAATGCTTTCAGGATCAGACCTTGCAAGTCACTGTTTACATGGGAGATAGCTCTACAGTGCCTGGGGCCGATCCCATGCCCAATGGACTGGCGTGCGCAGCATACATGGTGCCCCCCCCTGCGCAAACTGCTCATACCCCTGGCATGGGGTCCCATATATCTGAAAGACCGCCTATCCTACCATGTCCCTTTGCAGCCTCTATGGTCAGCCGGGGGTGCCTTCCGGCAGGTTCCATCTGTTACCCTTGTCTGTGGGTGCGGAGGAGAGCATGCTCAGTTGCTTCCCCCATGCTCTGGAACTCCCTTCCCCTGGAGGTTTACTTCAGCCCGAGACTGCCTATCTTCCAGAGGTGGGGCAAAAGCCTTTTTATTTGGAAAAGCATTTGGTGAGGTTTGGTTGGGTGTCTGGGGGAGGTTGGGGGGGAGGATGGGGGGGAAGGGCTGAGGGGAAGGTATTCTTAGTGTGTGCATTTGTTGTGTTAATTGTGAGCCTCATGGGAAGGACAACATAAAAATGCAGTAAAATAAAATAAATAAATGGGACTGCCCCCACTCACTTTTAGGAATTAGCTCTTTATATGGTCCTTTATACAAAATACACTCTCCATGTGCATATACAGTTCTCCACCATGATACAGTCCCTGCTCAGGTACAAAGTCCTCGCCATGAGCAGAGTCCGACATACACAGCTTTACATTCTCTAGCACCAGGAAACAGCCCTCTGGCAATCCCAGGCCCTAACCACGGCTGGACAGCCCCTCTCTGGTTAATACTCACAGTTCCCTTGTAGCCCCGCAGCCTCTTAGGCTTTGTCAAAACCCCGAAGTCCATGTGGGTTCTTCTGGACTCACTCCACAGCACTCACCAGCTATAGTCTCTTCAGGACCTTGGACAAGTTAGAGTGCTAGGGCTATTTTTCAACCCAAGTACCTAGCTTCCCTTAAGTGCCCAGCCTGGGAATCAGCACCTTGGACAGGGCTTCTCAGCAGTTCAGTTCCCAGGCTAGAATCTTCTCTCAGGCACTGACTGTCTCTCCTCTGGTTTGGCCTCTTATATACCTAAATTATGCAGGGCTTACCCTTCAGCCCTCCCGTTCTTAAAGGACCAGCATCTGCCCACCTGCATTTTGCGTTCAGCTTGGGCTTTTTCAGACTCCTACTGGACTGGCTCCGCCTAGCCCTTACCCAACAGTCCCATTAACTCCCCAAGCCCTGCCCAGCTTTCCCCATCCTCATGATGGTGCTCACCACATTCTTAAAGGGACAGCAGTCCTTCTAGGCTGTGCTGTACCACAGCCACACATTTACCTGGGCCCTGGGAGTGCTTGAGTGGCAGATCTTGGGTAGCAGGGGTTGGTCCCTTGGAGTGGAAGCAGGGCCATGCTCCTGCCATGCCCACCACTATGCTGACACTCCCTGAACTTGCTGTGGCCTCCAGTAGGTACCTCCCCGCAGTCCGACACCAGCTTGTGGATAGCCATGGCATCTTCAAGTGAGAAACAATGATCAAGCTGATGTGCAGATGCAATGAATTCACACTAAATGCAAAACTGTAAACCTTTTGGGATGTATAAATGTATGTCTTGTCAGCTACTACAACTAATCATTTCTATAGCACTACAAGGTGTACGCAGTACTTTCCAGCCCTGCCCAGTGGGCTTACAAGCATGAGGCAAACACAGACACACAAAGATTTCCATTTTACAGATGGGGAACTGGGGCTTAGAGGCTGTAATTTGCCCAAGGCCACCCACTGAGTTCATGGCAGGATTCAAACCCTGGCTTCTCAGGTCCAGGACCATAGCAACTAACTTGTCCAAGGCCACCCAGTGAGCTCATGACTCGGGCAGGATTTGAACCCTGGCTTCTCAGATCCAAGTGTAGCACCTTATCCATTATACCACATTGGCTCTCAAGTACTATGGAACTGAAAATTACTCAGCTACTACAGAACTGAGAATGAGAACTACTCAACTCGAGAACTGCAGTACAGTAGGTATGTCTTTTTTATGTTGGGTAGAGAAAGTAGGGTTTGCCGTGTTGGACCCAAGTATAGGAAATAGAGACAAAGTAATAAAGTGATATCTTTTATTGGACCAACTCCAGTGGGTGAAGGTAGGCAAGCTTTCAGACCTGACAGGGTCCTTCATCAGGCAAGTCTGGGGTTACAAAATGAAGGAAAAAAGCCAAAGCAGGGGTAGATACAACTCAGGGGGAGGTGAGAGGAAGAGGAGAATGAGGTGGGGGATGTAGCCATGGTTTAGCCAGAATTAGCCTGCACAGAGTTCCCCACATTCCCAGGTCTGACACGGTGTGTGTGTGTGTTGTGGGGGGATTGAGGGTATGCACTGCACAACACGTGTTGTCCAGGTAGTGTGTTGACCTAATAAAAAGTCATAAGAACACCCTCATCTGTAATATGGGAATAATAATGATCACAAGGTTATTGTGAGGGTAAACTAGATCAGGACTGTAAAGCACTTTGAGCACTGAAAGTGCTATGTCAATGATGAATAACAACAGCAAGAACCTTGCTATAAAGGGCAAGACAGAGAAAGTTGGGGTTGCAAGCCTGGCAGACAAAGGGCTAGTGTGATGACTCAACAGACGATTCTGCTTTTGCTGTCACACTTTTCTTTTCATCTGTCTCACTTATTTCAAAGTTAGCAGCTGTCCCCATTACAATCCCTTAATCTAAGATGTGTCAAAATGCCGAAACCTACTGGGATTCTTACAATTTATTTTTAATGTGTAAATTGTCTTGGAGAATTAAGTGTGCCGTGATGGTCGTAAAAAGCCTTCTCTCACCACCACTGCAGCTAAATAATATGTTAAAGCCACACTGCAAATTCTGTGCATATATTTGTTTTTAGAACCCACATGTTTGTGAGCAGTGATAAATAAAGGGGGGGGGACCCAGCAAACTTTCTTCTTGATATTGACAGGAGAAAAATATAACCCATTTAGGAGAGCAAAATTAAATTATATTTCATTACAAGTGACAACCTGAATAAAACATGGGGAGAGCAATATTGGTGTTGAAGACCCTCTGGTACCTCTGCAGCAAAAGAGAATGGATCTCTTGCCGCTTAAAAGCTCCTAAACATTAAAGCCCCCCTAAAACAATCATCTCACTTTTGCTTGAGCTGCCAAAGAACAAAAAGGAAAAGTATTTCCTCCTGAATTTTTCATAAGTGCAGAATTTCAAAAAAGATGCATGTCACCCGGGTTTTTTATTGCCTTATTTCAGACTGGGGCACATGTACCCCCTCTTACATTTGCAGGGTGGGGGGAACTCTGTGAAAACTCTCCTGGATAAACTTTTCTCAGCAAGCCTCAATTTCAGTCACTGCCAACCTCCATGGAAAGCAATCAAGTTTAGAAGGCTTTGGGATCCGAAGGAAACTACACATGGAGAAATGATGCAGCGTGCCCACCTCATTCACAGTGTCACTCAGCTGCACTGGAAGCAAAGCCATGCAGTGCACAGTCCAAGGGTGAAAAGAAATGGAATGATAGCCTCGTTTCCAAGCTGTGTGTGTCCTAGACCCTCACCCACATGTCTGTGAGTGACAACACCCAGACAACAAGCATTAACAGACAACACATAGACCTCTATGGGGGGTGGGGGGTGTAGTTGTCTGTCAGGGTGTTTTTAAACAAGTTGCTACCCCACATGGCCACCCAGGAGCCACTCATCTGACCGCCTGTATGAAGGTGGTGCTGGGGGAATGCATGCTCCCATGAGCCACTCAGCACCCCCTCATGGCCACTCATGGTGCACTGTCAGGAAACCAGCCAAAACAGTGCATGATAATGGGCACCCACCCACTCACGGCCAGTATAAACTGGGGTGGCCACTCATGCCAGCGGACAGGTCTGTCGCTCATAGGCACCGTGGCCAGGGGACATGGCCATTCGGTTACAGGAACTGACTGTGAGTGCTGAGGATACAGCCATTCGAAGTTACAGGAACTGGCCGCGAGTGCTGAGGATACAGCCATTCGAAGTTACAGGAACTGGCCGCGAGTGCTGAGGATACAGCCATTCGAAGTTACAGGAACTGGCCGCGAGTGCTGAGGATACAGCCATTCGAAGTTACAGGAACTGGCCGCGAGTGCTGAGGATACAGCCATTCGAAGTTACAGGAACTGGCCGCGAGTGCTGAGGATACAGCCATTCGAAGTTACAGGAACTGGCCGCGAGTGCTGAGGATACAGCCATTCGAAGTTACAGGAACTGGCCGCGAGTGCTGAGGATACAGCCATTCGAAGTTACAGGAACTGGCCGCGAGTGCTGAGGATACAGCCATTCGGTTACAGGAACTGACTGTGAGTGCTGAGGATACAGCCATTCGAAGTTACAAGAACTGGCTGCGAGTGCTGAGGATACAGTCATTTGAAGTTACAGGAACTGGCTGCGAGTGCTGAGGATACAGTCATTTGAAGTTACAAGAACTGGCTGCGAGTGCTGAGGATACAGTCATTCGAAGTTACAGGAACTGGCTGTGAATGCTGAGGAGACCGGGTTTCCCAGCATTCATGCCAGGACATGTCCGTTTCAAAGGCCAACCTGTGGGCAGTTCCTCCTCCCCCATGGTCTGTGGCAGAGTGACTGTGTGGTGACTGCCACAGTAGCCACACTGGGAGCCGCCTGTTAGAATCCCTCCCCATGTGCGCCACCTGAGTGGCTGCTCTGCAGCTGTGTCTATGTCACCCACTGGCCATGGACCCCTCTCCCCCCCAAGCCTTGCTCATTTTAAAACACCCTTAGATGGTCAGGATCACACCAACCCACTCACCCACCTCCTACAGCATCAGTTCTGAGAATGCGGAGCCTGCTGTGTGGGCTAATGCTGGCTAGTGTGTACCCACTTGTTGGCATGCTGTCGGTTAGGTTGCAAAGGTGTTGGTGTGTGTTTGGAGAGAAGTAAGTGACAGTGTATCAGGGAGCAGGTTATTTGGACTACTGGCCCTTTAAGGCAGGTAGCACCAGCGTGGGAGCTGCAGGTAGTATCTGAGGCTCAGGCGCTGGAGTGAGCCAGGATAGCATCTGGATGCCTCACACATGGGCTTGGGTGTGACTAGGCCAGCCGAAAGCCTAAAGAGCCTGAGCAGAATGCTCAGTGGGCGGTGGGGAGTTGAGAGAAGGAGAGACAGAGAAAGGTAAGAGCTAAGGAAACTGCCAGGACAATAGGCAGCGAGGCCAGGAGGAGGCTATCCCTTGTAGAAGAGGCACGTGAGCCAGAGGGATTCTACCTGGTCAAGGACTTAAGAAAGGTAGAAAAGGTGCAAGCAGAGTGTAGGAGTGAGGAGGGCTGCCCACTAGACTGGATCTAGGTCAGAGGATTGGTGCTTGACCACAATGGACAGTGAGTAATGGACAGGATCACGAGTGTGACTAGCATAGGCTAGAATGAAGACACTGGGGTTAAGACGTGATCTGGTGGTGTGACGTCTTCGGTGGCATCCTGCCAGTACCGCCCAGCCCTGTTGCGGATGGGTTGTAGTTACTGTCACTGGGATAGGAAGTATTTCAAATGAGACTATCGCCTGCTATAGTCTGTGTCCGGTCAGCGCAGCCCCCACTTACCCCTCCACTCACGTGTTTGCATGTACAGCTAATAAACGGGCAGCCCCCTGCCGGTATTTCACGTGCATACCCCCTGGTGGTACCTGCCACAGGTGGTGCCACTCAGCACATTCCCTCTCTCCAACCCTGGGGAAAAAGAGAAGTGATGGCTCTCGCTGCCACCATGGACCTAACTGGGCAGAGGGGCGAGCCGCCACTTCAGCCAGGAATCAGCCCGGCCACCAAGAAAACAGGACAGCAGCCAGGCCGAGAAGGAGGCAGGGTGATGCACAGATGCACGTCCATGTAGCCTCACTGGTGCACAACAGCCTGCCCCCCACCCTCGGCTCATGGGTGGCCGTGGCAGCCAATGACAGTCCGCCACTCCGCATGGCAGTAAGTAAAAAGCAGGCTATTCGACGTGATCGCTCACTTTACTCTGGGTCTGGCGACCATTTCCTAGCTGTGTTGGTGCTTAGCAGGCTGTGACCTGGGGATGTTTCTGAGTCACAGCCCAGGCTAAGTGCCAACACCACCGGAAACAGCCCAGCTAACAACTGGCGGTCCATTAAACCATGATGGTAGCCTGCAATTCCACGCAGGTCAAAGCATGGAAATGTGGGCTATCGTCACATCTGAAAACACTGTCGGAATCTGATGGAATGGAGACACACACACCCCCTTGCCATCTGAAGCAGCGCTCCTGTGCTTGGGTGGCTGCAAGAGGGGATGCAAGCTGAGGCCAGAATGAAATTAACAACCCAGCCATGAGAGGGGATTGGGCCGCAGCAGCAGCTAGGAGCTGGCTGGGAGCAGTGAGCTAGAGATGGTACGAACCAGGTGGCAGGGACTGTGTGAGAAGTGGTCACAGGAAAGGGAAGGGGT
Organism: Sphenodon punctatus; assembly: GCA_003113815.1. Taxonomy (NCBI): domain Eukaryota; kingdom Metazoa; phylum Chordata; class Lepidosauria; order Sphenodontia; family Sphenodontidae; genus Sphenodon; species Sphenodon punctatus. The sequence continues at coordinate 2,198,471 of QEPC01012160.1, read as the reverse complement.
AACAGCCAGGGAAGAAGCCTTCTCTGCCTGTGATGATCCCGTCACCCCCCTTTCCACCAGAAGGAGCCGTAGCACTCTCCTGTCCGGCTGCACTGCACCCAGCCAGCTCCTAGCTACTGTCTCCAACCCGGCTTGCTGCTGTCACTGCTGCCCAACCAGACCCGGGATGAAATTGATGGGCAACAGCCGGGCAGGAAGGGAGAAGTCACTAGAACAGCAGACAAAAGAGGAGCACGCTGTGGCTGCTTCATTTCAGGCCGCTCTAGCCACGACTCTATGGCGCTGGTGGGCCTGGGTGTGGGTGAGGCTACGGATAAACTGAATAGATGTCAGGTGGATGCGTGGTCGCATTAGCACACACTAGCACGCACTGGCCCACACGGTGGGCCTGCGATGTCCTTGGAGAACGCCATGAGTGGGGAGTGCATGTGAGTGGGGGGGGCTGTAAGGTGGGGGGGCTGCAGGATACCGTCTGGTAAACACCAAATAGACGGGCAGGTAACTCCACACACACACCTGGTGGGTGCTAATGCAGGCTATCGTCTCATTTGAAAACACCCTCAGGAACCACCCACTCAGAAAGGGTTCTCGCGCTGTCCGCGTACCCCTCTGAGCTCTGCTCAGGGCTTGAGCCTCTGTGCCGCAACTGCGGTCCCCACTTGGCTCCTTCCCATGGAGAAGGGTTACGACCGGGGAAAGATCCTTCCCTGTCTATGACCTCCCCGCCCCCCCCTGCTCATCTCACAATAGACGGTGCGCACACACGTGTTGGCCTGGGTGCAGGGGACTGGGAACACGTGTATCCGTTCCGTGTCCACCTAATAAATGACCCGCTAGACACCCACCTGTTGCTGGTATTGTGCCATTTAGTAACAATCGGAGTGCTACATCATGAGTCGGGTTCAGCCTTGTGTGGAAGCCAGGATGCTGGTTCTGGGTCTGATTTTATGCCCGTTTAAGAAAAGATTATTTTCCCCCCCACTGAATTAACAGGGAGCAAGGTCAGTTCCATATTAGTTAGAGCGCTGTCATTCCTGTGTTCATTTCAAATGAGCAGGAAGAGAATGTAAAATGGGACTTGCTGGATCCTTATTAGCAGGGCCGGCACTACCATTAGGCTGTTCAGGCTGCCCCTTGAAGGGGGAGGCTCTCTTGCCCCTAATTCAGCTGTCCCGCTGCTGCTAGAAGCTCTGTGCTGAAAGGGCCTGAGAGAAGTGTCCCTTCCCTGATTCAGCAGGCTGTTTAATGGTGGCAGCAGCAGCAGGATTGAGCTCAAAGGGAATCTTGCTGCCGTCACCAATAAACTTTATGCTGGATCAGGGGGAAGGGCCACCTAAGTTGGGCAAGCCCTTCCCCTGATCGAGCTTGGGGTCTTGTGGCAGCGGCTGGAGGGCTGAGAGGAATCCTGCTGCCATCACCACTCAACGCCACGCTGGATGAGGGAAGAAGTTGAAGGGGGTGCCCCTCCTGCCCCACTCCCAGGTGTTGCCGCTGCTTTTCCTGCCCCCCTCCAGCCATCACCAAACTTTGCAATGGGGGTGGGGGCAGCGGGTGCTTGCGGCTGTCTAGAGTAGCAAATATCCTGACGCCGGCCCTACTTATTAACCACTGCCAGTGCGGCTCAGTAGTTATGCTTTGGGCCAACTTCATCAAGAGTTCTGTGTTCTTGTCTCCACCGTGGGTGCCCCTCTAAAGTTCTGCATTCAGAGAAGGAAAAACCACATACACGAGTATAAAGTTGAAGACACCAGGCTTGGCAGCAGCAAAATATAAAAAAAAAATATTAGGGATTGTGATTGATCACAAACTGAGCAGGAGTCAGCAATGGGATGCAACTGCAAACAAGGCTAATGCTGCATTAACAAAAGCATTTCCCCAAAGTCAACAGAGGTAATAATTCCACTATATTCAGCACTGGTCAGGCCTAACCTGGATTATTGTGTTCATTTTCAGGTGCCTCGTTTTAAGAAGGACATTGACAAATTGGAGCCGGTTCAGAGGAGGGCAATGTAGATGATAAAGGGTCTAGAAAGCAATACTTTTATGAGGAAAGGTTGAAGGAACTGCGGTATGTTTAGTCAAGCAAAGTGAAGATTAAGGGGAAGCACGCTAGCAGTCTTCCGATAACTGAAAGGGCTGCCAGCAAGCAGATGGCAAGGAACTGTTCTTTATTGCTACAGAAGGCAGGACTAGAAACCATGGGCTCAAGTTAGAGGAGGATAGATTTCAGTTGAATATCTGGAAAAACGTCCGAACAGAGCTGGATGGTAACAGAACCAGCTGCCTAGAGGGCTCAGTTTACAGAGGCTGTGGACTTCGGGAAGTTCATCATAAATGTCCTTTCCTAAGCTGTGGGGTTTGGTGCTAAGTCACTGCAGGATTTGGCATATTGTACAACTAGCAATCCACCATTTTGACCAGAAATTTATTTATTTTATTTGTTTGTTTATTTATTTTAAAAAACATTTACCCCCACCCATCCTGCCACAGGCAGCTCTGGGCGGCTCACAGTCAACAATTAAATATTAGGAGGAATTAAAATATCCCTAATACTAAGGTTCATTAGCTCACATCCCCAGGTGACCTAGGCACAGCAGTTTGTGATGGGGAATGTGCTGAGGCAAAGCATTATAAAATGTTTGAATAGAATAAAGCTGGAATACAGAATAGGGAGCTATTGGAAGCGGTCCAGGCTCGCCAGAGAGGGGAGCTTGTTGGTATCCTCAAGACCTAGGGTGTTTTTAAATGAGCACGGTGGACAATTTTCAAATGTGACATGCGTGGGGAGCACTTCACATGGGTGGCTCCCAGCATTGACTACTCCGGCCATGGAGGCAGCCTCCACACATGTGGCTGCCTCCACACAAAGCACTCCTGATTTTTCAGTGTGGGGCCAGGAGTGACCCCTGCATGGTTCATGGGAGCGCGCTCCCCCACGCGCCACCTTCACAGGAGCAGTTGGATGTGTGGTCGGTGGCGGGTCACGCACGGACGCGTCTCATTTAAAAACACCCCTAGAAAGAGGTTTGTGCATCAAACCGAGGTTCAATAACACTGAAACAAAGTAACCAAGGAAAATGAAATACCAAAGTGACTAGAGAGGTAAAAAAAAAAAATCTGAAATCTTGAAGACCCAGGGGGGAGGTTTTTTTGTGGGGGTGGGTTTCCCCCCTGAAAAAAAGTATATGGAAAATTTGGGGGGGAAACTAAAATTGTTTGCAGTGTGTATACTTGACAATCAAAACAAGCTGAGAAAAACAAATGAAAAAAACGTGCTTTTGTGATTGTTGGTTTGATTGGTTTGTTTTCAGAAGAAAACACTAACTTAGGGGGGAAATGAAATTATTTGCAGCATTTACTTGACTTTCGAAACAAACGTGGCACTCTCCCTTGGGCTCAGAACAATTGTAATAGCTTGTTAAGTGACAGTAATACTACGGCCGGTTTTAGATTAGATGCTCCCAGAAGGTGGCCTGGGTGGGCCCATGCTCCCGTGACCCATGCACCACCTACTCATGCCCACAAACAGGGCATCGGCATGCCTGGAACAGTTTATTTTGGATTTCTCCAAATATTTTAAAATTTCTTGTACCAGGCCTTGGGGTGGGGTGGGGGGATGGAGAAAGGGGGGAAACACCTGTTCCCTCCCCCCCAACCCCCCCTCTTGTACCTCCCCTCAGGTCTCTATAAGCAACCAAAATAATCGAACTGCATATTTGTTTCCAAAAATGAAGCATGAAATGATAACAGTTCCTATCCACTTTCTGAGACTCCGTTTGAAGCAGGCATACTCAAAGGATGCAATATATGCTGCAGATATTTGTTTCAGCTCTTCTGTAAATCTGAATTTGGATTTGTCTTGAAACATGTACAAACCCAAATTGTGTCTGTGAATTTAAAAAAGCAGCATTCCTTTCAGTTCCGTCTTGTAGGCCTCCCTGATTTCATTTTCTTTTCTCACAACCTCCCTCAAAACTTGCTTTCCCCCATCAGATGAACATGCATTTTCTTGCACAGGAGCTGAGGAAAGGAGAGGATGTTACATGCAGTAAAGTCTAATTTCTTAGATGTCTTGGAAAACATGGAGTAGAGGGACAATCTCCACTCGAGTGCCACTGGCATTTCTAAATTTCAGTATTCCGCATGGTGCACGGTGCAGCCAAGGAATGAACTTTCACTGCTCATGTACTGATGATAAGTTTCAACATGTGTGATACTTGAGATTCTTTCCCAACATCAATATTTGTTGGGAGTCTTGTTTCCATGGCAGTCCCAGCTGGAAATAACATTCTGAAGGCAGTGGAGCAGGGACCAGCCCTGAGGGCTAAATGCCCACAGGATCCGTACCCCAAACGGGAGCCAGACACATGGGGTCAGTTTAACACCAGTTTATTTATAGTCTGTGCCTCCCACCACCAATATTTATTTATATTTTATTTATTTATTTATTTACATTTATTGGCCGCCCCCTTATGCCTACGGCATCCCGGGGCGGCTCACAACAAGTAAAAAAATAATAAAAACTCATAAAAACACCATCAAATATGAATAATTAAAAAGTAACACCCCCCCAACATTTACTATACACCCCTCAACCCCGCCAAATCCCCCCACCCTCCCCTCCGAAGGCCTGGGCGAACAGTCAGGTCTTACAGGCTCGACGGAAAGCCATCGGACCCGGGGCCAGGCGAGCTTCCTCTGGAAGGGAGTTCCAAAGTCCCCAGTCTGGCCACCGAGAATACCCTCTCCATTGTGGCCCCCTGTTTAACACGGGGGGACCTCCAAGAAGGCACCCCCGTCAGACCACAGGGATCACCCTGAGGCGCGGAAGGTGAGGCGGTCCCCAAGGTATGAGGGGCCCAGACCATATCCATAGTGGTGGTGGGGAGAGAGAGAGAGATTCCAGTGTGCAAGGTCTTTCCCAGGTAACCTCAGCCCAGCAAGGCAAGGTAACCAAGCAACCCTTCCCTTGCTGGCTTCACGCACCTTGCCTCTCAGCAGGGTATTTATTTATTTATTTATTTATTTTATTTATTTATTTATTTAACATACTTCTACCCCGCTCTTCCAGTTCCCGCCACACGGCAGCCCAGAGCAGCTAACAAAAATAAAAATACAATATAGAAATATAGTATAAAACAATTAAAACATTTTAAAGCATAGTAAATAAAACAAGGGAAAAACACAGCCCTCTCCACCCACCACCCATCCCACCACTACCCCTTTCCCTCACCAAATGCCTGATGGAACAGCCAGGTCTTACAGTTCCTATGGAAAGCCGGGAGATCCGGGACCAGACGGGCCCCCACCGGGAGGGCATTCCAGGAAACCTGGGGAATCTCCAACATGGCACCCCTGGATGACCGCAGGGGCCGATCTAGAACCTGGGGAGTGAGGCGGTCTCGCAGATAGGCTGGGCCCAGGCTGTGTAAGGCTTTATAGGTTAAAACCGACACTTTGAATAGGGCCCGGAAGACTATTGGCAGTCAGTGCAGAGATCGGAGCACTGGTGTAATGTGCTCCCGGAGGCCCAGCCCCACCAAGAGCCGGGCCGCCACATTCTGCACCAGCTGCAGCTTCCGAGCCATCACCATAGGTAGTCCCACGTAGAGCGCATTACAGTAGCCTAACTGAGAGGTAATAAAAGCATGGATGATCGTGGTCAGATCCGGAACCGACACCAGCAGCTGAAGCCGCCACACCAGATGTAACTGGTGGAAGACACTCCTCGCTACAGCCTCCACCTGGAGATCCAGGCAGAACTGCGCATCGAGGAGCACCCCCAGGTTCCAAACCTGGGAAGTCAGTGGAAGACAAACCCCCTCAATTGACGGGGCTGTCATTTCCATCGACTTACCCACTAGCATCACCTCCATCTTGTCAGGATTCAGTCGCAGTCTATTAGCCCTCATCCAGTACCCCACAGCTGTCAAATACTGGGTAAGCACCAAGACAGCCGGGCCTGGGTCTGTTGAAAATGAGAGGTACAGTTGGGTGTCATCCGCATACTGATGACACCTCACCCCGTAACCCCTGATCACCTCGTTGAGCGGTTGCATGTACATGTTGACACAGGAGAGGGGACAAAATAGAACTCTGCGGGACCCAACACAGGAGGTCTCGGTGTGATGAAAAATAATCACCGAGAACCACCCACTAAGTTCTCCTGGTTAGTAGGGGTGGGACTACCGGATGATCCGGTATCCGATACTGCCATTTTTTGGGTATACCAGCAGTATCGGATTACCCCGGTAATCGGGGTAATTTACCAGATTCCCCCTGTGCTGGATTTTTTTACATTGCGGCCATTCAAATGAATGGCCGCAATGTAAAAAGAAACACAGAAAAAAAAGCAAACACTTTCCCTCCCCCATCCAGGCTGTGCGGGTGGAAGGCTGTGTGTACTAGGCCTTCTGGGGAACTTCCGGGTTCCCCGGAAGGCCTAGAGCGTCACTAGCATGCTGAAGCCGGCAGCCACAGCAGAGCTGAAGCCGGCCACCAGACCGCCGCCACCGCCCGGAGCTGAAGGCAAGGTAGGGTGATCCCTGGGTGGGCGAGGTAGGGTACACTTACCTGCTGGTGCGGGCTCTGGGTTGCCGCTGGCGGCCTGGAGCCCAGGGACTTAGCGAAAAAATGTTTTTTAAAAAAATCCAGGCTGGGCAGGGTGGGTGGGGGGTGTCCCCCCTTCCACCTGCACAGTATGGGAGGGGGAGGGGGGAGGTTTTTGTTTTTTTTCTCCATGATTTCAATGGGGACAGTTCCCCATTGAAATCAATGGGAAAAAACCGATACCGGTATACCGGTATAAATCCGGTATGCCGGTATTTTCAAATCCGGGAACCGGTAAATCCGGTACCCGGTATTTGCCCAGATGTCCCATCCCTACTGGTTAGGAATGAGCAGAACCATTCAAGAACAATCCTGCCCACCCCCGCACTGTTCTGCAGGCGCGTCACCAACATCTCATGGTAGAGTTGCTCCTTGCTACCAGCCTCCAACAGCAGCTCTTTCAGCTCCTGGCTCCTTCTCATAGAGTCCAGCTCCTGCTTCTCCAGCTCTTCCAGTCTTTCTGCAGCTTCCCAACAGCTTTGGCAGCCTCTCTTCGCAACCTCTGCAGTGCCCAGCAGCTCCCTCTCCGGTGCTCTTCCTCTGGCTTTGGCTATGTGAGCTGACTTTCGCCATGCCCTTGCCCAGGGGCCTTCATTAGCAGCCATCTTGGCTCTGGGATGGGCACCATTTTGATTCCCTTAAAGGGCCAGCATCTCCACAGCATGTTTCCCCACTACAGGCAGCATTGTTCCCTAAAAGTCTTCATCTCATACATTTGTTTGTGACCAATATGGCAAACACACGCTCTCTCTCTCTCTAATCCCGAACACTTTGTGTTTTGGACTGCTGCTTTAACTAGGGTGTATAGCTAGGAATCATGTGGTGAAATTAATATCAGGGAAAATTTCTTGACAATGTGATTGCCATCCAACTATACATATTACTCCTTATATACACAATAATTCCACCTTGCACTGAAACCAGTATCTGCCAAAACAAGTAAACCCGTCAAATTGGAATGATCTGATGCAAAACGAATGCCCCAAGTAACAAACTCTACTTGTCTGACATTTGAGTGATGACCCATTTTCACAATTTTGGTTTGTTCAGTTTCTTTTGCTTCATTTGGGCTCATTCATTGCGGCCATTTCCAGCTTTAATCATTCATTTCCCACCACCTAGTTTCATTATTTATGTAAAAAACAAATAGAAAACTGGAAAAGGCCAAAACAAACAATCCAGATGAACCAAAATTGCATAAAAATTGATTACACAAATATTGTGACAAATGTTGTTTGAGTTGACTACAACCTGCTTGAAATTGGGGGGGAAAACTCAAAGTTTTCAAGCTTTTATTCTGATCTACATTTCCCCTCTAATTCCACTTTTAAATCTGTGCAACAAACTATTTAGCTTTTTCTTGCACAAAACAAGTTTTCTCTTTTTTCTGTGTTGGCAATGGGTATTGCAATCAATGGCATTCAGGTGCCACCAGACACATTAATACTTGAGGCATGTAGCACTAAGCAAGGACAGAAATGATAGATCTAGTAAGTGATTGATTCATGGGCCAATGTGTTAGAAGACCTGCTAGGAATAAAACATGCTGATATCTGATCAGAGGCACCAACAAGAGCAGGATTGGTAAATAACAAATTGAGCTCATAGGATCGAACAAGAGGTGTTAAACCCTCTCGCAGGATTTCAGAGCATGATACATCAGAATGAGAATTTAGGAAGATAAAGGAGTCGTGTTCCTGTGTGTGTGTGTTTATGTGTGCACGCACATGTGTGTGTGTGTGTCTGTGTGTTTGTGTCTGTGTGTGCTGAGGGAGTGCCAAGCAAAAGAAACCAATAATCTTTTATTTCATTCCAGAGAAATCCCAGCCTGCATTCCACTTTCTGAATTTATAAGCCAGCAAATCCAATGCCCTCTAAAAAGCAGAGGGGTCGTACATAGGGCTAAGAGTCTGTCATGGTATTTTTTCTAAAAAGTCACGACTAGGTTTTGGTAGAAAAGATAAAAAGTCATGGAAAAGTCATGGGTAAAAAAAAGTTCCATTTTACTTTTATTCGGTGTTTCTAAACATAACATATTATTAGATTGTAAGCCCGGAGCAGGAGGAAAGGGAACCCCCGCCCCTTTCCCGTATCTCTCTATGAATGAAAGCCCCAGGCAGAGGGAAAGGGAATCTGCTCTCTCCCTTATCTGTCTTAGAATAAAACCCCCGGGAAGGAGGGAAGGTAAAGCAAGACGTGAGGAAAGGCAGAGGAAATGCTGCCGTCTCCTCCCCGACAGCTTTTCTAGCTCTGACCCCACCCTCTGCCTCTAGCGACACCGTGCTCAGAAGGGGAGGGGTTTGGAACAACACGTGAGTGCGGCAGCCGACGCTGAGTGCGGTATCCACGCTGCTCTTCTGGGCGGATCTTTGCAAGCTCCGCCTCTAACCATGCTGTGCTCTGAAGGGGAGGGGTTTGGAGAACCCCAGAGATGTCAGCGCAGCAGCCGGTGCTGATTGCCGTCTCCACGCCGCTCTTCTCAGCAGCACTTATCTTCTCCAGAGTGAGTTGGAGGCGACTCTTCCAGTGTTTTTTAGGCAAAAGACAGAAGAGCTAACAGAAAAGCTGTAAAAGTCACAGTGAGGGGGAAAATTCACTAAAAATGTGACTCCCATCAATACCGTGACTTAATCTTAGCCCTCATCACATATACACACTAGAGCTAAAATAGGGGCCTGATTTGGTACTGATGGGTAATACTCGCACTTTGGGGTACTATTTCAGGTATCCAAATCAGTACCCAAATCAATACCGATCCAGTATTCGAAAAACTGAAATGTTGGTTACCAATTTTTTTAGTAACCAAAATGATCAAAAAAACCAGAATAAAATTCTCCCAAATCTGGGGTGAAAGTGGGATGAAAATTAGTATTTCGGTAAACCAGTTGTTGGTATTTCAAGTACCCGACCAAAAACCAGTTTGAGAACCAAAAAACGACGTCAAATATCTGAATCCATATCTGAATCCATGTCCATATGAAAAATGACGTGGAATATCTGAATCCATTTGATTCTGAGATCAGGAATTTTACAGGTGTATTGCTTTTGTGGTTCCTTGTTTCAGCTCCGCTACACACCTACTTTCCTGCAGTACAGAACCATCAGAAACATAAGGAAGGCAAATTGTTGTTATTAATAACTTCTATAGTGTTACAATTGGAGCTGCAATGGGTATGGAAATTAGTGCCCGTAGGTAAAATGCCCATGTTTTTAGGGACCCCATAGGCCTTTGAAAGTCACCGGATTCAGCCTGGGAAACTGTGTCCCTACCAGGGGCTTGTCCGTTTCAATGGCCACCTGATACTCCGCCCCCCCCGCCCCTCCCCAGTGCCTCTCACCCAAGAGATGCTCTAAAGGGGAAACAGTCTTCAAAAGTGATGGAATTGGGCCCAGGCCACTGTGGAGCTGGGCTCTGCAGTCGTCCTGGCTGGAGTCTGTCACTTTAAAAGGTAAGCCAGTGCAACCAAGCAGCCCATTGTGTCCTGTTCAGGCATCGTAAAGGGGACAGTTCGATTCAGGCACCCGTGATCCATCAGGGGTGTCCAAATCTTTTTTGCAGCTCTAGTTAAAATTCCTAGCTAGTTCCACCCTCACAACAGCCCTGTGAGGCAGGTCATTATTATTCCAATTTTACAGATGACCAACTGAGGCTGAGAGAGAGTGACTTGTCCAAGACCACCTAGTGAGTTCATGGCTAAAATGGGATTTGAATGCTGTTTTTCCATGTCCAGGGCCAGCACCTTATTGACTTGGGGACACTGGCTCAACACAGCTGTACATGCAATGCTGTTCATAAATGGACCTAAATGTTCTGCTCCTCTATAGAGTCAATCACTGTGGGGAAACTCACATAGGAGGATGTGGGAGACTTAACTGAAACTGGAACCGCTGGGGGCCTGCCCTCAGTTGGTCAAGAGTCAATCCAAGCTTCTTTTGGTCAGGGTATATAATGGAATTTGCATGTGGTGTGGGAATCTTTGTCCCATTGGGGGCCTGATCGAGAGGCTAGGTAAGCTTGCTACAGATGAGCTATGGAGCCTACTGCAGAGGCAGCCAAGAGATCGGTCATGATCGTGAGCTAGTTTCCATGGTGTGCAGAGGGGAACAAGACCCTCAGAGATTGCCTCTGGGGAGACGAGTGGAACTGGTGCCATGGGGAGCATGTCTGAGGAGACGGGCAAGGAATCATCTCCAGTGTGGCAGGGAAGGCTCTCTCTGAGGTGAGTGTCATTGGAATAGGGTGATGGTAGAGCAGATGTGCCCTAGTGCTGGGAGCCTACAAGCAGTGGCGGGTGGGGGGTGGTTTCAGGCCTGGAGCTCTGGAGCCAGCAGGGGAGTTCCTGGTAGATCTCCTGAGGATGACACCTGGATCAAATGGCTTACATGGCTAGTGTGATGGAGGAGGCTCTTTAAGGCTAGCCTCTTCATCACCTTTGGCCCACTCCTTCGGGAACTATAAAGAGCAACAGGCTCTGGAATCCTGGAGCTGAGGCAATGCAGCTCACAGGCAGGGAGCTCTCCAGTGTGCTGAAAGGTCTAGGGGCTGAAGGCACCAGGGAATTGGCCAAGAAACACACACTGGGTGCTTGCAAGAAGCTTGCCCTGATATACAGCTGATAGCCCACCAAGGACTTGCCATGCAGAGCAAGGTCTATTCCTGCCGATAAATCAATAAGTGGAACGTGCATGTTTGGCTTGGTGCCGAGGGCAATAAATTCACACCAGGGACAAAAGTGCAATTGGATGTGGAGGACTGGGAGGGTCTACATCTGGCAATGACTTACAGACACTAGCTGTCGAGCTGAGGATGTAAAGGTTAATGGGTGATTTCAGATGTTACATTTTTGGCATTCACCACAGTCAACCTCAGTCAAACGCAGGCGGTGGTGAAAGAGTCGTGCATGTCTGTTGGCCCGCATCCAGATGTTCACCACAGTCAAACGCGGGCTGGGGTGAACCTAACCATGCTTTATGAAGTCGGGATGGGAGGAGGTCCAGAAGTCTGGTGAATGTTCACCATGGCAGGGGTGAAGGAAACATAACGTCTGAAGGGAAAACCCCAGCCGCGGTAGAAGGAAATGACCATGGGCAGTGGTGACGGCAGGCAGCGCCTGCCAGGCAACCAAGAACAAATGGCACATAGAAGGAGATTTAAAGAGAAGGCAGCAGTAGGAGAACGTGGCGGAGCAGTCGATGGAGGGGAGGGTGGAGGAAACAGAGCAGAGGATGGAGCGAGAGGGAGAGGAGGAGGTGCAGCAGCAGCAGCAGCAGCAGCAGCAGCAGCAGCGATCAGGCTGGGAGATAAGACTGTTTGTTTACAAACAGCTCCTCCCCATGTGCCGATTAGAAGGTTGTTGCCTTGTAATGAAGGTTCTTCGAGATGGCACCCAACATTCTCACGACTGGGTTGTGCATGCTCGCACCGTTCACTCCCTCCCTTCATGTTTCCCTTCCCTGGGCGGGGCCCTCCACCGTCTTTGGCTTCGTTTGCCCTCCGG